>RCUC01148226.1:0-39006 GCA_003697995.1 Taxidea taxus jeffersonii
TTTTTTTTTTTTTAAGATTTTGTTTATTTATTTGACAGAAGGCCACAAGTAGGCAGAGAGGCAGACAGAGAGAGGGGGGGAAACAGTCGCCCCGCTGAGCAGAGAGCCTGATGCAGGACTCGATCCCAGAACCCCGGGATCATGACCTGACCAGAAGGCAGAGGCTTTAACCCACTGAGCCACCCAGGCGCCCCTTGTGGGTTCCTTTTAATTTGCTGTCATTGTTGATTTTGCTCATCTAGTGAAATCTTGTGCTAGATCTTTTTTGGCTCCCTCGAAACTGATGGTGGCAGGAAGGAGGAGATGGGTGGAAGAAGGATGTGAATAGTTCTCGTGGCCCCAGAAACAGCTCCCTTTCAGGACACACAAGTCTGATGATCACAAGACTTTGCAGGGAGCAGTGCAGGCCAAACCATATTAGGGAAGAAAAGTCAGCAGGGATTTTCTTAATATCCACCCTTTTCCTTTCTATATTACTCTGCTTAAAAGATGCAGCAATACATTCACCGCTAATCTCAGTCCAGATGAACTGTATTTAAGGATAATTATTACCAATCTCTGAGAGACTGACATCTGCAATTTCCAGTACTACAAGACTTGCTCTTTTCTGTATTTTTACGAGTGTTTCAGTAAAAAAGTAGTAATTAAATATAAGTATTAATATTAATATATTTATATAAATATATATTTTATAGTATTTATAAATTTTACAATATATTCTGTAATATATACTTAAATACAATATAAAAGTGTTAATATTTAAATACCTGATCAGTCCTGATTCTGGCTTTTAATAGGCTACTTTTTAAAAAAATTTAAACTTAGCCATATCTAAAGTAGTTTCTTTTTATTTTGCACATTGTGATTTTAAAGTCTGACAATGGAAAGATAATGTCAATTGTTTTTATTTCATGTGTTCAAGTACTTTGTCTAGATTTTGTGCTGTGTATCATTTCATTGTTCTTGTGTGTTTCAATGAATTTTTTACTTATAGATTTGGTTAAAGAAATAACTCTGTTTTGTCTACACGATCACTTTATTTGTAGAGCCAGTGTTATTTTTAAATATCTCCACTTAAAATGTTGCTACACTGATATTTTTGTCTTTAAGTTGTTGACTTCCAGTAATGAAAGTAATTAGATTGGGATACTTTTGTTCAGTAAAATAAAAGATAAAACAAAAAGATGAAAATAAGACAACAAATTCTAAACAGAACCTAATCTATATTTCTGGATAATTTGATGGCAGTATTTGGTAGTAATTGCTAATAACTGCTTTATTTTACAGTATAAAAGTTTTGCCATAACTCTGATTCTTAATAATAAATGTATAAAAGAGCTACTTATTAAATAGGTGAGATATATTACAAATAAAAATTCATGATGCATATCCTAAAGCAGCAAATTATATGACATTTTTTAAAAGATTAAATATTTTGGGGCACCTGGGTGGCTGAGTGGGGTAGGCCCCTGCCTTTGGCTTGGGTCATTGTCTCAGGGTCCTGGGATTGGACCCCGCATCTGGCTCTCTGCTCGGCGGGGAGTCTGCTTCCCCCTCTTTCTCTGCCTGTCTCTCTGCTTACTTGTGATCTCTGTTGAATAAATAAATAAAATCTTTAAAAAAAGATTAAATATTTCAAAATGCTGGTTAATATTTTATTTGTATAATTTTTAGTTTTATAAATGTTCTCATCTTTGTTATTTTTAAAACTACTTTTTAATTCATTTTAATTAAATTTAATGCATTTAATTCATTCATCTATTATTAAATGCCAGTCGTTTCCAAACATTCCATTTCCATATTTTATTCCTATAAAATTTTATCCACTTAATAATTTCCTCTCTATTTATTGCTAACTTATTTCCTGGTAATTCCAAAGAACCTGGGACAAAGTCTGGCTCATTGTAGGAGTTTAAATTTTTTCAATGAATAAATATATTTTGTACTTTTTTTCTGAAATTCTAGCAAATCTCAGATTACATTTTTATTAAGGAAGAACCTTTAGTATAAATGACCTTTTTAGAAAAGTAGTTTTTTCAACATAGTCACTATAACGTTTTATCATGATCATTGTTTAACTTTTAATCTCAGATTTTATGTAGAATGTTCTGTGCATCTTTTGTTATCTATGTCAGTTAGATGAACGCTTTACTTCGTTAAGTACTCTGCTGTTTATAAACATACCATGTAACTTTGCAGCCTTGATGAAAAGTGGCGAATGCATCTCTCTACTCCTTGTTATCTGTAACTAAATGAGTTATCTAAGCCCTGGCTGGCTTCAAAGTCCAGAATTTTAGCCATACAAAGTTGTCTTTAATAACTAGTTTGTTTTCACAGAGGAAAAAAAAATCCAAAGTACTACATTAATTTTCATTGTTATATTAGAACTAGTTTTCTCTGGTCTTCTCATCTGTCCTTCATTAAGTCACATTCTGTGGCATAATGTTGCAAGTTTGGAAATGCAGAAACAGTTCAAGAAATTGATTCTATTTGTTCTTCCTGTTCAATAGACCTTTGATCTGAAATGTTCAATGGTGCCTGGCTGTTCCACGCAAGCCACTTTCAAACCATTGTTCGCATTGTAATGGCCTTGTTATCAGGTTGTATGAATTAATTCCATCACATTAGGAGGAGGAAGTTGCCCTCGCACGGCACAATCTAATAACTGTCTCGTGTTACTGGCCAATTGATTGGGTAACAAGACAACATACCACATTTATAATTCAGTTGTTTTGCAAGGTGGTCTTAATTTCAGAATTTCATAATGCAGTAATAAATTTTGATTTCCCCAGGACACCTTGCCTAACTGGCTTTGGGAATGTAACAATGTATAACTGAAAACTGTCACAATGAAGCAGGCCACCACTCTTGGTAATTCCTGAATCAAGAAGAAAACACTGAAGAAACCCTTGTGCACAATGAAAGAACCACCCACAAACAAAAGCAGAAACCACCCACACAGTAAAAAGGCTGAGTTTCTGGTACAGGGGGAGACTACTTAGAAGAAATATCGGACTTCTTCAGGCAGCTACTGTCAAACCTTAGGCAGATAGGAGTTCCTGCCTTGCGCTGCTAGAGGAAGGGGAGGAGATCCCAGGGTCCCCCAGGCTGACCATGCCTCCCTGAACTATTGACACAACGGGAAAGGGAATGCAATAGCATGTTGGGCTGACCTCTATGTCACATATTGTTGACCTTGGCCTTGGTGAGATGCAGTTAGATGATTAATTTGAAAACGGTAATTTAGAAACTGTTCAAATTGACATATTAACAAAATAATTGTTTGATGAGCAGAATTCATCTCTCTGCTCGATTAAGTTTGTATATGTGAAAACAGGCCCATTTATTAATTTGCTTGCTTACTTCAGAAGATCCAGTGAGCAGATCTTCCCTAAGCTTCTAGCTCTTCAGGTTAGCGGCTTGAGAGATGCCCCGTGTGAAGCAGCTTTCAGGTGTACTTCTTCTGACACAGTTGCTTGAACTCAGCATCCTCTTATCTACCGGTTTGCTGTGGCCGTATGCTTGGTGATAATGCGTGACTTCTTTAAACCCACCGATAAAACCCTCTTACCCCACTGCTTGTTTGTTTGATTTCCCAGTGCTGAACCAGGTCCCATCAGCCAACCAGGCTTGCCATCACATTGCCTGTCTTCGGGTTCAACTCCTATGCATCCTTTACAATGAATTCTCGGAGTGGACACTGCCAGAGTGGACATTGTCCAGAGTGGACATTGCCCACCTCTAGACTTTGGTCCTGCGTATGACCTTATGGGAGTTGGTGTGGAAATTAAATGAGATAACTTAGGCAGAACGACCCCACGCCAAAAGCATTCAGTAAGCATTAGCTCTTCTTAATTAAGACCATTTATTCGGCCCACCATTCCTAATCTCATTACCCTTTACTAAACACTATCGTGAGGGCTCCACATTGTCGAATACTTCACACGTATCATCTCTACTCCTCACAGCCAAGCCGCCACGTCTGTAGGTTGGTCTGTTTTCTGGTTAAAAAGGAGAAAGGGAATTTACCGGGAGTGTTAAACTTGTCCAATTTTATGCAGCTCTTATGGCAAAGCTGAGGTTTGAACCCACAGGTTGCCTCTTGGGCCCACACCATTAACACTTGTTTAATCCTGCCTCTGGAATGCCAGCTTTGCTGTCTTTTCACATTATTGGTATCGTTAATCCTATTCGTTAGACACTTTTTGCTTACCACCTGGCATTTTTATGTGTTTCTCCACAGGCCTATGCATCCACTCTCTAATTATACTTTACACCTTTAGAAAGCACTGGCCACAGGTACTACTATGCTTTCTGCCTTCTTTCCTCCCTTCCTTTCTTCCTTCCTTCCTCTCTCTTTTTCCTCTTCCTTCCTTCTTTCCTTCCTTCCCTTCCTTTTTTCATCTCTCTCTCTTTCTCTTTCTTCACTTCCTTCCTCCCTCCCTCTCTCCCTTCCTTCCTCTCTTTCTCTTTTTTTCTTCTTTCCAATTTCTTTCAGTGTCTGACATGGTGTCATGCCTAGTGATGCTCCAAAATCATGTTTATTCTTTGTTTAGTATGATTTAATGTCTCACTGAAACACTGACTCCGCATTAGGCACACATTGGAAATGAGCAAACACTGGGAGAATGGCTAGAAATTCCATCACTGGAGGCTAAGCCAAGCCACCTTATCATTCGTCTACTTGCTTGGATGCTTCATATTTCTTAAGTTCTTTGTAGTTTGTTTGTTTGTGTTGTTTGTGTTGTTATTGTAACTTGGGTTTTGATCCTGGGGTTTATTAAAATACTGCCTTAGACACTTTTGAACTTTCTTTCCTTTTCCCCCTCTAGTATGCCCAGGGAAGCTAAGGGTAGAAATGAATTCATTCTTACCATTCACTTTTCAAATAACAAGAAATGAACTAGTTTATTTTTCATCTGTTGTACACTCCTCAGTAAGAAAAAATGAGCAGTTTCATTGTGTATCATTTGTTGCATATTTGTTTAGTGTAACTGGCAAACATGGCTTGTTTACTTGTTGAAAAATAAGTATGAGGTGGATACATTCAGGAATTCACACCAGGACTCAGAATGTACCTTTCTCATCTGAGAATTATGTATGCTCCTGCCTCATGCATGGGCTGGAATTTTTGAACGGTAAGCTATTAGCCGTCTTCAGGCCCTGTCTCAGAGAACTTTGAAGCAGTGAGACAATAAGAAAATCTCTAGATAATACTGTCCTGTCTTGTTTATTGAATTTATCTGTTTTTAGATAAACTTTGAAATTGGCCATACAGATCTACACGGTGCACTGTGGACACAGCACTCATTTTCATCAACTAGAAAATCTTTGGATTATTCTCTAGGTCCATGATATCTTCAAACTCTCTGCCTCTGCATCCAGGTCTTTCCATTCCATTCTCGAGAGCTTCTGTAGGCCCTTTTCCTGCTCAGTGTGCCCCATGGTTTATTTAGGGAACAGTAGGTAGAACATTTTTCTACTCCATGAGGAAACTTATGTGGACACTCTATGCATTTCTGGCATCTCTCAAACCTTGTGCTCGCTGTCTCAGTATTTCTACACTGGGGATAGCAGCAGCTCTGAGACTGCATCAGGAGTAATGACAGAGAAATCACTCTGAAAACAATGTGTTCTAGTTTGTATTAGTGACATCTCAGCTGTATAGAAACCCCCATGTTCCTGTAGTAAATGATGTAGATATGGTAACTCATGTAGAAAGTAAGTACCAAAACCCAACAGTTCCAGGAGTGGTTAATTCAATAAGTCAGTGAGGGCAGAGTCATTGAGATCAGTCATTCCCTCTTCTTGTCCTGACATCTGCTTTGTGAACTTGTCTGACTCATGCCCATGAAGACCTGGTGAGGTTAAGCAGATTAGGCGACTTCTTCTTATACCTCTAGAAGATCAAAGCAGCCTTTCCCACATGGCCTCTGTGTGTGTCATGGACAGAACCAGTTATACGCCCACTCCTGCACTGTGACGGGAGAGAGAAATGGTGTGCTAAGACAGCCAGGGAAGAGGACTGGCAGCCCCCATAATTGGGGGTCTGCCAACCAAAAAAGAAGAAAGTGACTTTTGAGTAGGAAACAGAGTACCTATTAAATTAGTCCCCTCTTTTAGAGTCTGTTCTTGGCATCATTTCTTCTCCTATGTGTTTCTTACCTGAATGTCTAATTACCTGGACCAAATGCAGATTTCCTTCCTTTCACTACTGGAAAGTTCCATAGTCCCTCAGATATTTCTATTCTGATACTCACAATACACATTCAACTGCTTAAAAATACTAAATTGACAATGACAGCAATTTAAAAATACAAGAAATCTTCTTTATTATAGTTTAATAAAAATAACCTCTAGCCTCTTGGCCCAGAAATCACTGCTAAATTCACAATCACATTCTGAGATATTTTGTTCTTTGTACCTAGCGCTACTAAAGACTTTTTGGCCAGACTACATGTAGGATGCATTAAAAGAAGGCAGATTTAATATACATGGTAGGTGCTCTTTTTACTCAAATAGCAGAGAATTTAGAGCCCACTTATTTAAGTGCAAAAGCCGCCTCCTACCTAAGTCACTTAATCAGGACACTTTAATTTCTACAACTGCTGAATTCAGATAATAATACCTGCCCCCTATCTACCTCTCTGGGAAGCTGGGAAGATTAATTAGATAAAGTATTTAAAGTTCCTCAGAGAGAAGTGGCATATGTAAAAGATGTTATTATTTCTAGGGAAGAATGAAGCACTGTCTCTTTTATGGACAGTCCATACTTTTAGAATTTTTTCCTCTTATTCATTCAGCTGAAGTGCCAATTTGGTGGATTTTAATTCATCATGTGAGACCCTTCTCATTCTCAAGTAGTTGCACTTAAAGAAAAGATTGTCAAGTATTGCCTTCGATGACGGGAACAGCCTGTGATTTTGGAGATTCTTTGAATATTTCAGAGCATTGCCTTGCAAAGTGGTCTATATGCCAGAATCCAGTCACGTGTGCAAAAACAAGTCCAGGGCTACATTCAAGACTGTGACCTGGGCCAGTTTTTGAGGTCACACTCAATCCTGATTTCTCCCACGAAGCGCTTCCTAACACTGGCAGTTCTCGCTGATTTTTTTTTCCTTCCCTGGGAGCTTATATGGCTAGAAGTATCTTCACTCCTCAGTTTAGAACAGGCTCTCAAACCCAGGGCATGTGAATCCCATCTGAGCCCTGTTTGGAATACAGCAAATTGTCCAGAGGTTATTCAGCTTTGTGCGGGAGGAGAGAACTCTCTTCCGCCCATTTACAATAGAAATGGGCCAAGTCAGATCAGAGAGAAGACAAATTGAGAGCATAATCTTTATTCATTCTCATATAAACCTTGTGAAATAGTTTACATTTAAATATCTTTTTTAAGCAATAAGTTTTCCTATTTAGGTCACACAACCCTCTCTCTCATTCTCCTCTAGAATCCTCGCTTCTTAGTTACGCACTGAGCGTTTCCTCGCTTGTTTCTCTTCTACTCCTTCTTACAGAGGTTTAGCTATGCTTGACCTTTACACTGTTTTATTGGACATCGAACACCTTTGTTAACTTGAACAAAATTCAGCTAGCAAGTCCTTGTGTGTTTTAATGACTGCGACTGTGGCTCGCTGTTGACAAATCTGCATCCTGTCAGGGGCACAGAAGCTCATTAGAGATGGAGCTGACCTGCTTTCCCAGAGAAGGGTGGGAAGCAAATACGTCCAGGAGTCTACTACAGAGCTTGGGAAGTGGCTGCTGCTGGGGACTTCAGTGTCCGCTCTAGATCGGCTTTTGACAGCCGTGGATCATTCACTCTGCCTAGAAATAAGTTCAATCTACGATCCTTCACAGCTCAGGAGAAGATTTCTTTCCAAGCAAAAGGTTACCTATGGAATTTTATCTGAATCTGTTTTTCAAATATATAGGCTCTTTGAAAACACTTAACGTTTTTTATTTTCCTCATACTTCTAGTTCTAAAGGGAAAAGAGAGAAATGGGCCTCAGGTTTTACTCAGCAGCTAACAACAAACTCGCTTGAGTGGCCGGCCTTCATGAAGTGAGCAGCTCAGGAGGGGAAGCAAGGGAGGATGGAGGGAGCATGCTGCCAAGAGCGGGGAGCCCAAGCTCCTCCACCTTGCCAGCAGCAGGGAGTAAAAAAAGAAAATCAAGGCTCAGGTTGCGTCCAGGTTCTGTAATCACATGGAGACATTATAGAGGGAATAAGAGACAAGAGACAAGAGAGGATGAAAAGGAGTGCTTTTAAGAACTGGTGACACCACCGTTTAACCTAAGTAATGTGTTAGACTCTCACCCTCCTGATCAGAGACTCCTCCATCCTTGGTAAGGCTAAAAATGAGAGTGTGGGGAGATGGGGCTAGCATGGGAGAAGGCAGAAATGCCTCTTTCCCTGTAGTGCTAAAGTGATGGGCTCTGGTGGTGCTAGCTTCATTTACCCCAAAAGCACTGTGGGTCTGTAATGACTTCTTTGGAAGCGGTCACTACTGAGAGGGATGCCAAAACTAACCCAAAACACTAAGTTTTAAGGATTTGACCAAGGATGTCAAAAACTTCTCAAAAACTGAGTAGTTTTGAGAAGGCATTGAAGATCAAACATGTCCTTCATATCTACCTCCTGCATCATGAAAAACATGAATATTGGACAATATGTAAGAGGGTATCCACACTTGTAGTCTTTGATATAAGGAGATGCAAGTATAAAAAGAATACTCTCTTTGTTGTTGTTGTTGTTGTTGTTGTTATTGTTGGAAGAAATAACATTAGTAGATATATTGGCAATAAAATGGTAGTAGAGTTAATTTATACTGTACTTACCATACATCAAACTCTAAGGACTTTACTTATGTCAGTTGATTGAACCCTTGGAACATCTCTGATACAATGATTGTGCCCATTTCATAGATCAAGAAAAAGAAGGCTCAGAGAGTTCAGGTCACATGCCTAAGATCATAGAATTAATAAGGGAGAAAGGCCAGGCTTAGAACTAGGGCACTCCATATCTAGAGTTCTTCATGTTGAACACTCAGCTACACATATAAGGAAGATAATTTTAAATGTAGGAAATACCAAGTCCTAGTTTCAGTTACTCAAAGTACATAAAATACATATAGGAAGAATAATAATCACTAGATATTGTTAAGCTATGCTAATATAAAGAGATCTAACGCTGAGATAAAGTCTCTTCTATGGGAAGTCCTAACAGTAAGACAAGATCAAGAATATTAGTCTATAACCTAGTAGGGGGTCAATATTTCATCTACTGTTAAGATTTCTTTGCAATTAACAGTATTTGCTTAAAAATGAGAGACCTGTTTTGTAAGACTTTGAGACTGCTTATGTAGAAACAGGAGCTAAATGGCAGTGAACCTGAAAGAAGAGTGAGCTCTCAGAATCATGGCTCTTCCAGATGAAATGTGGGCCCACAGGAAACAGGCCTACGGACCACTTTTCTGAACACTCGACTGAAGCTACAGATTCAAAGTTATCAACTTTTAAGGATGATGTTTCATTAGATGACAAAATGGCCATCAGACATCCCTGAACAAATGTTCTTTATTAAATGTACCTTGTACTTCAGGCACTTCACTAGCCATTAGTGATGGACTTCAAATTTTCTAGTTTATTTTTTTAAATCCCCATATCAAGATAAAGAAAAGAGAAAACCTTCTCACTTTATTCTTTTTTTAATGCTTTTTGATAGATGAACTATGTGCAAGTGTTACCTAGCCAAAAATATTTTTAACGTTGTCTATGGATCCAGTATTCATAAGCGTATGTAACTCCCTTACTCTCAGACTAAATGAAATTATGATAGATGCAACCCTGTGAGGTTATACTCTACTGCATGAAAGACTTCTTTCTTTTAGTAGTTCTTAGTTTTAGCAACTACTCTTAGAGTTCTCTCTTAAAAATTGTGTTCCTAGTCCTCTCGTACTCCTAAGTAAATTTTTGAATTCATGAATCACAGTATTTATTGGTATATGTAAATTTTGATTTTCCGACAAAAAGTTGATAGATTTTCAATCTGTCCTCCAGTAGAAGAACCCCTATTTCTTTAATAGTAATGATTTTGATCATGACAAAATAACAATAAGAACACCATTTACAAGACAGGTATCTGCTTGTCATTGTCCTGCATCATTATTAGGTAAATATTAATCCCCTTACTTTAAATATGAGAAAACTAGGATTCAGAGAGGTTTAATAACCTGCCAGATTTCGTATACCTAATAAATAGCAGAACCAAAATTTGGATTCACATCAGTCTTTAAAGCCTACACGCGCGCACACACACACACACACACACACACACACACCCGCGCCAGCCAACTAGTTAGAAGTTTGGGTTTTTCCTGGTTCCTCTTCCTCCTTGGCTTGACATGTGATTCAGTGCTGCCGCTTGCTGATCTCCCCTGGTATTACACTGTAGCCAAACCTTCGATACTATCCAGTGAAAACAATCAGTTCTTGTTGGGAGCAGATCATTTTGGAGTATTGATTCTAAATTTGTCATTGTTTTCCATGAAAGCTAAGCACAGAGTATAAATTGCCACTCACCACATAAAGTTGATGACTTTCTAGGCCCAAATGATTTGACAATTTGTGATTTCACCCCCAGGAGATTTTTTGCTAACATTTTTCAAGGCAAAATATTCAATCCCTGTCCAAAATGATCAAATTTTGCCCTGAAGCAAGCTTGTAAATTTTTGCAAGGACTTGTGAAACTTCACAAGGCAAGAGATCAATAATTTCACACTGTTCTGTTCTCACCACTTTCCTCGATGTACACTTGTCTGAAATTGCCAAGATGAGAAAGTAAAAAATTTAAGGGACAAGTAAGGAACTCCCTCACCATCATTTATAAAGTGCTATATTTAAAACAAAGGTGATTGATCTGCAGTCAAAAATTTAAAGAAAGGCAGAACATTCGGTTTAGATATTAAAAAAAATTAGTCTACCAAAAAAAGGCAAAATGCATGTTTATATTCTAGTGATATCTCATTGTTTATATTCACATACTCAAAAATGTTTTTGGTTTTCTCCCTATTGTGTCTGACACTTATTTGTCTTTGTTGCAAATGAGGATTTAGGCAGGGCACCCCACTGGGCTTTGTGCTCTTGCTGCTCCAAGACATCCAAACATTTTGCTCCTACTTGTAATTATATGAAACTTTTAATAACTTACCTTTCATTTTACACACACCTCTCTCTCCCACAATAAAATACACAAATAAATTATCACTCTCTCTTTCCAAACTTTCCATCTCCTTCTCTCAGTTCTTTTTCTCTGCCTGCCTCATAATTGTGAATATTTTCCCATGTTCAGCTATTGCTCTTTCGTTCTTCTGGTTATCTAATTTCTCCTTCAGAAATCTCACCCATTTTCATAGCTTCAGCTCTGCTTTTACTTGAGTGAGTCCAGAATCTCTATCACCAATCCTTTCCTCTCGTGGCAGCACTAATCATTTATTTCCAAGTGTTCACTGAACATTTCTACTTTGAATCACCCCTTCTTCCAAACAAACACGCTGAATCCTCCATTTCACCCCAAACCATGTCCTTCTCCAGATTCCATTTTTATTTTCAAGAGATGAGACATGTTTACAATCACTCATACTTGGAATCTCCGACCAGGGCACAAGGGTGGCAACAACTCAGAAACATTCCAGAGCCAGAAGTTAATTTGGGATTAGAGTAGCACCACCTCCACCGGACCCCCACCCCATCCCGCACCCCCAGCTTCTTGTCCTGAGAGCCTTTGCCCCTTGTTACTACCCGGTGCCACCTAATGGTCAACATGTAGAAAGTCAGGCCCAGCTTTTCCAGATCTGGCTTTTTCAAAGGAAAACATAAGTCTTGATTTTGCAGGGAAATCTTTCAGATATGTTTAGATGCTGTTAACTGTTAAACAAAATTTAACCCTGTAGAAGCCACAGAAAGTTCGTATGTGAGCATGTTTATCTCAAGGGCTGTCAGTTTGTGACCATTACACAGACACAGAGCTAGAAGGCAATTGGAAAAAATATGTAAGTAAGTGAAAGGGAACTGTGAGAGGACCTTGGGCCATGTTGTACATTGCTCTAGAAAAATGGGCTAAACTAATTTAGCCAGCGATATAACAGACATTGAACTGAAACCCATAAACCTGAAATTAAAAATCACACATCCTAAACCACTGAGCATATGATACAAGTAGCCAGGAACTCCAAAAGGTGATCCTGATTCTTCAAAAACAAGGTGAGATTATATTTCTTTTTCCTTCAAATTTCTTCTAGGGTTGACAAATTTCCAACCAAAGACTGGTAGATTTCAGTGAATATGAAGTCCACATGTCTCTAAGTCTTACTTTGTTCTTTTAATTTTTTTTTTTTTTTTTAGAAATAATGTACATTTGATCTTAACAGAGCTATTGTAATCAACTTTTGGAAACAAATTTTTACAGACTTCTCATGTTAGACTTTTGGAGATTGATTCAAAAATATACACTATATTGATGACATAAAGCAATCTATAACAAGATCTCTTAAGACATCAAAAAGATGTGTGCAGATGAAATTAAACATGTATAAATTCATCCAGTGGTTACTTACAAAAAATTAAAAATTTGATTCAATACTTCTACACTTGAGGGTTTTTATTTGTAAGCCCAATACTGACTGAGGAAATTAAATAACTGTGAAAGCTTAGTTAGTTCAATATTTTTAATACACTGCAAAGAGAATATTTTAAACATAAAGGAAATGAAAAGCATAGGCATATAAAGACCTGGTTAAGATTATGTAGAGAAACACTCAACCTACCAATGCAAAATCCATATTAACTGTAAATCAGCTGAGTCGCTGAATAAATAATACCAATTACATTTTGTGTGTGTCCCTTAGAAATAATATTTTGTTATTTACCTAGATTCGGTGGCAAATTGATTTGATTATAAACATCTTAAGGATAAAAATGGAAAATACATTGTGTGAAATACTATGATATAGGGGCTTTTGAATTTTTCAGAGTTGTCATTGGTCTGTATGCATGAATTTTTAAATTAGAAAATACCTATTATTTTGTGAGAAGATACACATTTTTTTAAATCAAGAAACTAAATTTCCAAGTTAATATAGTATCAGTTTATTGTACTTCAGATTTCCAAAGCACAAGCATTTCAGAACACTGAAAGACTATATTTAGAGTAAGATCTACATATTCCATACAGATGGAATAAGTCCATGAATATATGTTGGTATCATCCTCGCCAGTCCTAATAAAACTCTATCTTTAGTGTGTTTGAACAAGGCTTAAGTTATACATGAAAACTGAAACATCAAACCATTATATATACCCTTGAAGTGTAGATAAAATAATTTTGCATCCATACAATATTTTTAAATGTTGACTTTAGCAAAAACTTAAAAATCCCCTGAAATTTAAAATGAAAATTCATGATGCACAAAATTGTGAAAGAAAAAAATGTCTTCTCCAAATATCCCATAACTTTTTTGAACAAAATCTCAGTGTTGTGATTTAATCTTCCTCATTTACATTTGCCAAGTGTATATGAGTTTACAGTGTTTCCATGTGCAGTACCACATTTAACCTGCACAGTAGCCTTCAACGGAAGTAGTGTTATACTTTTAATGATGAGATAAGAGTCTTATAGATACGAATAACCATCTTTATCACCACACATCTAGGGGGAAAAAATGGCAGAATTAAAGCCTTAAGCCCTGGTTTTCTGAATCCCAACCCAGAGCTTTTTTCCCCAAGAGATCATGATCAGCTCTACCAACCTTTGCTCAGATCTCTACTTCTGCCATCTGCTTAACAGACATTATAGGTGAGGGCAGTGTAATCGCGATCATTTCATATTTTTGAGTTTCTCTTTTTAATTTGACCCTTGTTGTATTACCCACATTGTCTGAGCATAGCTTAACTAGAATGTGAAATTGTTTATATCCGTATGTGTGTGCATATGAGTACACACATAGATATGTGCACATGTAATGAATTCCTAGAGAAGTAAATTTACTGCTTCCTTTTATTTTCTCTGGCAGAAAGATTGCTAGTTGTTAGGAGGGAAATCTGCTTTTGATTTCAATGAAAAATCTACCCTAAAAGATATTGGGAAAGATCAGTCTTAATCTAATTATCTGGACTTATGACAAGTACTTTCTTCCTTTCTCCGGATCCATCCTGTCTTTGCTTGATTTCATTGTAGACTTGAAATTGTAGTTTAGGACAGCAGCTTGCCACTCTGAGAAGAACTGATATCCCAGATGTGCCCTTAAAAGTTCCCTCCCCAAACAAAGAGGACAACAGGATGGGCTTTCATGCACTTCTGATCAAGTTTAAAGAATTCTCTGAGACTTCTGTTCTGTGTGTCTCTCCAGAGGAGGCTAAACCTTAGTTTTGGAGGCTGTCTCTTGTGCCTAAAAAAGGATGCTTAGTGTCCATTTCTGCAAACTGACTTTCTGATCTTTCAAATTTGGGAAGACCATATCAGAGTCATTATTTGAAAGATTATCTTCTCAAGCCCCTGGCATTCCCTGGTGGTTCCAGAAGTTATTCATAGTCCTTGTACACACTGTGTGAGTACACTTTGCACTGATGAAAAGCACAACGAACCAGCCCAGTGCATGCTCACGTGGGAAAAAGTGCCACATGATTCAATAGTACATGAATCTGCCTGGGATGGTGACGGAAAGGATCACATGAAGCTAGAGGTCCCAGAGAGGGCACCACTCACATGTGTGCCTGTCCAGTTCGGTCTTGTGTTCATCCTATACCTCCCACAGCAGGCCAACCATGTTTCCTTTGGAGTCACGTATACAATATGCAGAATGGTTGTTCAGGAAAAATCCATGGCAACAGCACACACAGAGCTTGTTCACTTTATTTGGAAAAAATATTTTTTTCCATTTTTTTCAGTTTTAACTTTTTTAAAAGACATGCTTCTTTAGATTTACCTGATTGAAACTTGAAAAAAATAGGGCTATACAATTTTTTTTTATTATTTAAATTCCATTAGCCAACATAGAGACTGTACAATTTTTAAGATTTTTTAATTTATTTATTAGTTAGAGAGATAGAGAGAGCAAACACAGGCAGACAGAGAGGCAGGCAGAGGCAGAGGGAGGAGCAGGCTCCCTGCCGAGCAAGGAGCCTGATGTGGGACTCAATCCCAGGATGCTGGGATCATGACCTGAGCCGAAGGCAGCCGCTTAACCAACTGAGCCACCCAGGCGTCCCAAGAGACTGTACAATTTTTAAAAACAATAGCTTACCATGGGCTTTACGAATAATCTAAAGGCTATTTACTCTTCCCTTTAGAAACCTTGGAGGCCCCACAGGAAGGGTGTTAAGGGGGACTCTGTGAGTGGAAAACCAAAACCATAACCATACGCAAGAGTAAGAAAAATAGGATATGCACAAAATAAAAGGATATAAAAAATTATACCAACTCTCTGAAATGTGCAAGGGAGAGGAGTAAAGAATGAGTTCAAAAATAAGCCACGGTCAGCCTAATATAGACTGCTATATGTAGAGGACGTTAAATATAAATTGAAAGGTAGCCACAAATCGAAAAACAGTTAGAGATACACAAAAAATGAGGAGTAAGAGACCCAAATATATCACAAAAGAAAACCAGCAAACCAGGAAAGAGAGCAAGAGAAGAAAGGATCAGAGAAAAACAACAAAAACAGCCGCAAAACAAGTAACAAAATGTCACTTAATACATATCCATCAGTAGTTACTTTGAATGTAAATGGGCTAAAGGCTCCCATCAAAAGACATAGGGTGAGAGTGGATAAAAAAAAAAAAACAAAACACAAGACCCAGCTAAAGAGGCTACAAGAGGCTCACTGCAGACCTAAAGACACCTGCAGATGGAAAGTAAGAAACGAGTGGATGTGCAAAAGGAAGCTGAAGTAACAATACTTACATCGGCAAAACAGACTTTAAAACTAAGTCTGTGAAAAAAAAAAAAAAAAGAAACCTGGGGGTATTTTTCTGTACTGTGTATAGTTTCATCCACAAGAATATTTTCTCCCCGTCCTCCTGGACACCTGGGACTTTTTTTTTTTTTTAATTCTCTGCAGATATCTTAGAGGACTGTGTAAGACCCTAACCATTTCATCTATTCTTAGCCTCACCTGAAGGGCAAAATCCCTAAGATCTTGACACAAATGCTGATAAATACATTGGATTATTAAAGGTGCCATCTCAGCAGAAGAGGTTGCCTGCCGCCTTTGTTCTCAAGGCAGTACATATTTCACCTAGCAGCAAGAAACCCAACTGCTGCCACAATCAGAAATCTCTGAAATGTCTTTAAGCTAATCATCTCAGAGCATAAGCCTTTGTTGTTGAATCAGACCTTCTAGATGCAAGGCACAGAAACCTTTTTTTTTTTTTTTTTTTAATCTTGGTGTTCTTCCCCCCCTTCTACCTTGCACAAAACAGCATCAAGCCTGTCACGACTACCAGTAAGGTTCACTGATCTGTCAACATTCACCCCTGATGAAGACAGTGAGAGAGATCTGTAGCTCCGGAGAGCTCAGGAGAGAACCAAACAGAGTGTTTGCAAAAGAGCATTTTTATATGTTTTCTTGTGACAGCACTAGTTTAACAGAAAATAGTTGGAGTGTGCCAAAAAGGGGAAAAAAAATGAAAGACAGTAGTAGTAAGTTAGGCTAGCATGACATGATGGATCTGGGCTATGACAAACCGAATTGGAAAAAAGCTTCCCTGGGGACCAACTATACCAGGTTTGCTGAATTGTATTTCTTGATTTCTTACTGTGCAACAGTGCTTTTTACTGTTAGATTGACTAGGCTTCAGAATATTTTTAAAATTGTACAAATCAAAATCCATGTAGCTTAAAAATGAAGGATGTAAAAGGTTTAGGAGTTTGATGTATTGAAAGGCATTCTGTCTTCCCTCATGTGAGTATTAAATATACACTTTGTCTGTTTGATGAATTTTAAATCTTCGTGGAAGGCAGTACACACGATAGAGGTTTACAGGGCTGAAAACCCTGGTTGGGAAGAAGGACATAGACTGCAGAGATTCAAAGCTGCTTTCCTCTTAACCCACCCAGATGTGCCCAGGAATTACAATAGGCAACCTCTGTGGGTTCTCATTTGTTCTGAGATGTTTGCATAAAGGGCAAGTAAAAGTACCTGAAAGCCGAGCCCCTCTTAACAAAAGTGTGATGCCTTATTCTTATTACTTGTCCTTTTAATTCTTATGTAGTGGCTTTCAGACACCCTAGACCAGGTGATTTCTTTAAAAAAGTCACCCATGTTAAGCTTTGAATGAATACCTCCATGAATGGAGGTATATTAGATTCTCATGCGATTTTCAGTACTTTAGCGGTGAATAATAAATAATTACAATAAACAATTTTTGTCTGATTTTACAGAAGTTTACGACTAAACTTGAATAATTCGTGAAATTGTCAGTGTGCAAAGTGATCAGTATTAAGTGAAAACTGAACTCAAGGAAGATAGCAATCTATCCAGCAGGCTCAGGCATTACAATCCCATGATGTTTCCCATCAACTATTCACGTCAAGGAGAAGGTGTCGAGAAAGTGGTTGGTGAGAGTGAGTTTTGGTTGAGATTTAATAAAATAGAAGACCTAAGCATTGAGAAATGAAAGCTACATGGTAAGATGTAGGCTCAGAAAATATTCAGGTAGGAACCACACAGACTGAAATGCTAATGGCTGACAAAGTAAAGAAATAGAATGATGTGTTTTAACTGTTGAGGAAAATAGAGGAAATGTCAAAACTGGAGTTTGCTCGTTCCATCTAGGGGAAAAAAAAAGTCCACTGCTTTTGAAATCATTGATACATGCAGGAAAATGGAGCAAAATTGCCAAGTCTTCTGGTTTTTAAGTAGCCAAAATCTGGATTTTTACATGAACTCCCTTGATTTGAAACATTAGCAAATAATTTTTAAAATTTTACACAATATTATGTGGATCAAACAAAATACACCTGAGATTTGTGTTTTGGCCCATATAGTTTCAGTGTGTGACCTCTTTACTAATTAAAAGAGGCAGCTTGAATTATGGATACACATGTAGAAAATCTTTGACTTTGAGAATGTGAAGGGTGAACTATTCTGGTAAATCTAAGAAATAAATAGTTTTAGCAATAGCTGGCTCCAAGGGGTAAAACTAAAGAAATAAAAGGGATTTAGAAGTCAAGGAGATGCACGGGTTATTGTAGAGGTAATTAAGGTGGCTGGAACGGTGGCAGGTAACGAGGTAGAGAAGAATAACTTCAGTTAGCTGCAGAAATCATCGAAGAATATGAAAGATTTTCTGGGAGGCCTTGAATGACAGAGAGAAGAAAGCAACAGGGTATTCTAAACTTGCTAATGAGATTACCAGTCTGGGGAAAAGTAATACTGTCCTGTGGCCTGAAAGCAGCATTGGGCAGATCACGAGGCAATGCCCAAAGCCTAGGCAGAAGAAGTAGAGAATTACCAACAAGAGCAAAGAGAAAGCCTGAGTGATTTTGACTTGGTTTGATAGTTAATCAAAAATATATCAAGTCCATTGGTTAAATGAATTCAATTCTCTCAAAAAATATGCTAAGGACTTACAATTTGCAAAGTATCAGATTAAATCTTTTTGGGAGGTACGGGGACAATAATGGATGTGAAGACACACTGTCCTTAAGATGCTTAAATCTGTATGGAAGCAGCAGACACACACACACACACACACACACACACACACACACAGGCATGCAACCCTATGTATTTTGTTTAATTTTTTTAAGTGCTATGACAGAAAAGCAAAACATTTTTGCATGGCAGTTCAAAATCAAATGATTGTTTTCAAAGAATTGTTTGAATGATATAAATGTAAATCAGAGCTTTCCAGAGAACCAGTAGGAAATACATAGATAGATAGACAGGGATTTATGATGAGGCATTGCTTGCATGATTAGGAAGGCTAGAAGATCCTATGATTTGCCACCTGAAAGTGTGAGACCCAGGAAAACTAAAGGTATAATTCAGCCCTAGTCTAAAAGCTGAGAAACCAGAAAGAACTGCTTGTGTAATTCCAGTCCTAGGGCAGAAGATAAGATAAGGTCAATCAATGAGGCAGGAAAAAAGGGACAAATTTCCCCTTCCTTCATTTTTTGTTCTATAAAAACCCTTCAAGAATTAGATGATACCCACTCACATTGAAGACAATCTACTGAGTCTACCAATTTGAATGCTGATCTCATCTGGAAACACCTTCACAGACACACCCAGAAACAATGTTTTTAATCAGAGCACTATGGCCAGTCAAACTGACACATAAAATTAGCCATTACACCATGTAACGGTGTTTTCCCCAATTCTAAAGAAATCCAGTGCTTTGTTATCTGGTGGGTTCCCTCAGAGAATCACAATAGCAAACCAGGGGGAGTGCTCTGGAAGACAGCAGGTGATCTGGATAAGACCCTCTTTTGTTGAGATCTGGTTCAGGTTAGCACTCAGCTAATGGGCAGTAAATTCAAAGTTTTAATTAGGATGGATTGATCTGAATTCAAATTGATTTAGTTTGGACCTTTGCCCTGTGTATCTACCCATTTTATCATTCCCTGCTTCGGTATGGCACCAAAGCCCACTTCCCCGTCCCCTCAAGGCTGGGGCTGAGATTATCATTAAAAAGTAAATTCTTGGTAAAAGGATCCAATATCTTTAGGACTTGTACTTGGATACTAGACAAAGTTAACTAGAAATTCATTTAGGTAAATAGACCAGGTTTTAAAATTTTAGGATAAAAATATTTTAGAAGCTGGGAAGTTTCAAAACACTTTTGGAAAGCTCTAACTACTTCTCAAAGAAATGTCCATTTCTCAGTGGTGTTAATGGACAACTATAGCCACGTGTCCCCGGATTAATAATAATAAGTGTAAATAACAGTTGTCTTTTCTGTCCTACAAGCACATCCTGTTCTTACTTTTGAAACACAGTTGCTTGGGCTTTCAATGGTTTACCAATTTCATCGGACCTTTGAGGAAACATTAGCTTCTAGCCCATATGTTAGAATATTGTAAAAGGACAAAGTTAAGATAAATCTATGGTTTCTGTGTAAGTATGGTTGCTGGTTTTTTTTTTTAAGTTAAATTAATTGCTCATCAGTGCATTTTTCAATATATAATTCAGGAAGATGCCAATACTACTCAATTATTTTGATCCATTTACACCTTAAACTAAGGAAATAATAGGGATGCCACCCCTACTATTCATAGATTGGTATCCTCTTTGGGTTTTATTTTATTTATGTGTAAATATGCATAGTTCAAAACTTGTTAGTAGCAATGCTAATAATGTCATTTATATACTTCACCTTGTCCATTTAAAATGGATAGTTCTATTTATAGAGTAACAGCCTGTAAAATTGAATTAAAAAATTTAATAGAAAAGGCAGTCCTTTAAAAAATTATGACAATAGAAAGAAGCATAATTTTTTTTCTTAAACTACTCCTAACACAAGTTTTTAAAAAATCTTTTTTTAGTTCCAAAACTTTAAAACAGTCTTATTGATTTTTAAAAATAATTATTTATGTAAAATAATTTATGGCAGAGTTTTCAGTATTTGAAATATATATTCTTATAATAGGAATTTTACAAGACCATTAATTTTAGCAGTGCTAGGAAACACAACTATAATTTAGGAGCTACTGTTGATTGTTTCTAGAAATAGATATTGACCCCATTAGTTTTAAGTGATAACGTTACTAAGCCAAAGTATTAATCCAATGGTAGCAGAATTAGTGATTTTAATTGGTATTTTTATTCAAACCTTTCCTTTAGCATTTAGATTTCCTTTAGCTTATCATATATAAATATAAATGTAAAATTTAAATAAATTATCTTAGAATTCTCATTTTCAAAGTCATTACAAAATTAATGCCTGTGGAGGCTTCAGTGCCTCAAGTCCTTTCTTTGTTCTAGTCACTTTGGTATGCATTTGGGTCTGGTGATATTGATGCCATCCTCTTGGACATTGTTTCATTAATCAAGAGGGCACCTGGGGTTCAGAGAAGACTTGTGGCCCAATAATCAATCACTGAGTCATTTATTCATCAAGTAATGCTCTCAAGGGGAGGAAGTCATCATCATCATCAGTAGCAGCAACAAAACAATACTAACAACTAACATTTATTGGGTCCTCATTATGTGCCAAGTATGACTCCAAATTCAGTGTGTATAAAGATACGTAGTCCTCAGAACAAACGAAACAGTTTGGAGAGGATTTTATGAAGTCTCTTAGCTGGCTATGCTACTGTAAAATATTTACACGTAGAGCATGCATATCTCCATTTATATTCTTGTCTTAGGACCTGTAGATGCTCTGGTGGCACCGGTTGGGGAGGAGTGCTTGATGGTTACCCTCAAACAAATCTACCACCAACAAGAGTGTGATTTGTATTCATTTTGTCAGAGGTCATATTAACACTGATTTCAGAGTTTTAAACCACCTCAGAGCATCAAAGATGGCAGGCTTTGTGAATGATGCATAATCCCAGAAGTACCTGATGAAAGGCAGGGAATGACAGTACCTTAGATATGGGTCTGCAGGCTGGGTGTTCTGGGAGGGAACTAGAAGTCATATAGAAAACTAAAAGTTGTAAATGCTGTGTGTTAAAATTATAATGTGGTGATGGACTGTCCATAATCGCACCTGAATTCAGGTATTATTTGATGGTAGATACCAAACACACACAAGAATGCACATAGGAAAAAATCTTTCTTTCTTTCTTTTTTTTGCCTATTTAGTTGTAAAATTGTGTACTTAAGAAGAAGAGACAACAGAAAAATCAAGGATATTTATTTGGAGCACTTTACTATTAAACCATTTAATTGCATTTGACAAAATTTCAGTAAAGCTCTGGGAACTTAACTCAATGGTAAACTAGCCTTGCTCATCTCTTTACTTAAAACTCCTTTGGTGTGTGACATGGTGATAAATGATCATCTCCCCCTAAGCCTTCCTTTCCCTTAAACCTGAATCTTAGTAAGCACCTTTCGAGAACCTAAGATGGTCTCTGCTACAAATCACTTACTTTGGAACCCAGAGCATTTAAGTTTATGGATGAGTTGAGAAGCCCTGCTGAGCTATGATGCAAGTTTAACACAATTGTCTTAGAATGTAAGTACCAAGTAGGCAGGAAAATATTACCACTTGTATTTACTTGGTGCTTTCTGAAACTCTGATATTTTATGAGTTAATAATTAATTTTTGGTAAGATAGGTGCACTTCTCTTCAATTTATTGATGGGCGACAGGTTAGTTGGGATAACATTAGCTACTGGAACAAAGAAACCCCAAAACAGATAATGGATCAAACTGAATAGAACTTTACTGATCACTCTTGTAAAGTCCAGCATGGGCATTGGTGATCGCAGGCTGCTTTCCTGCAGGCAGAACATCAGGGACTCCTAATGAATTCCCACCAGATGAACCCAGTGTCTTGAACTTGGGGCTTCTGAGGTCACTGTGTGCATCTGCATCAAGCCAGAGAAAGGAGAATGAAGAAGAGAAGGGGCATACTTGGACTGGAAGGGACACACAGCACTTCTACTTGTGTTTCATTGGCCAGAACATGGCTCACCGTTTCAAAAAAAGGGAAAGGTCTGGCGAATATGGTCTCTGGGGGAAGCCACTTCCCAGCCATAAATGTGTACTGTGGAAGAGAGACCACACATATTTAGTGCGGTCAGCATCATCTGCCAAAAGGCAGTCCAGAAATATCAGTGATTATCCCAGAGAATCCTGGGCTGGTGCACTGATCAGTGACTGAGGAGTCAGTGCCTTCTCTCCTCCCACCCCAACACCCAGCCTAAGGGTCTGCGCCCTAGGTCACTGGTCTCCAGCCAGTTGGAATGTGCTGTACTTAGAGAGAAACCGGAGGGGAATGTAATTGAATATTAAACTAATAAGAAGAAATGTAATCCTAACAAAATAATAGCCCTAAGCACTTTAAATGTGTTAGTTTAACTAATACTCAGGGTGAAGTGAAAGGCAGCTATTTTTATTAAGTCCATTTTGCAGTTGGGGAAACTGAGGTATGGGGGCATGCATAAATTCCCCAAAGCCATATGGTAAACATCAACCAGAACTGGATTTAAATCTAGGCGGTCTAATTCCATGAGACTATCATATCTTCCATGAAGGGAAGAAAAATATCATTTGAAAAGAAAGAAGAAAATTGGGAGGAACAGTTTCTTCCTGAAAGAAACTTTCTCTAATTAGACTTGGCTTAGGCTACATAGTTTATAATCGTGTGCGATTCATCCCAGTCTGCAGACTTGTTCTTCTTCCTACCTTGTCCATATCCTGAGGGCTCGGCAGAGGGCAGAATTTTTAAATGACCTCTAATCTAGAGGAATTTAGATTCTGTTGAGAGGAAAGAGATTTATAAAACCGATTGCCTAAGACAGTCATGATTAAAGGACAAATAAAAGGCAGGCAGTAAGATTTCCAGGAAGGGTGGGACTATTACATATGGATTGTCAAGAGCTTGTTCATGAAGGATGTGAGACTTTAGCTGGTCCTTTTATGAATAGAGAGGAAGTACAGAAGGTTTCAAAGGAGAAAGATGATAGGAACAAAGATTCGGGTAGATAAAGACAGTATTTGTAGCAGCATGGCTGTAATAGAAGGCAATTTTGGGAATTAGTGAGAGTTATATCTTTATCCATTTTCACTTTAGAACTTATTTTTGCATATATTTTTAATTCAATGTAACCATCTGGTGAGGCCTGGCACTCTACAATTTGTTGCAGTTGTAATGTTTATCTGAAGAGCTACGTATGTAGGCACAGGAAAATGAATACTGGGTTCTGGGAACAAAGACTAGGGAGGGATTTCCAAACAAATGCCACCTTATACTCATTTCAACAAGTGTGAGAGTTAAGGAATGTGCTTTACCGTCATTACATTTCTGGGGTCCCGAGCTTGTTACAGAGAACCTTACCAAGTTCTCAGTGTTCAGCCTGTCTTGCTTCTAAGTAACTTTGGAGTAACTGACCATTCTTCTGTACCTATATCACTTCTCATCTTCACATTTTCATGCAGAGAACACTTCATGGCTCTTTCCAATCAGGGGATGAGCCCCTGGATGGCATCGAGTGAGTTCTGAATTCTCTGAGGAACCACCCCTTATTACTGTTCTTCTTTGTCAATCACAGAGCACTTCCAGTGACATCATTGCTGTCTTCAGTATTATGCCGTTGCTGTAGGCATGAAAGCATGTAGCATGTAGCATGAAATTGGCAAGGAACAGCATCGGGAGAGCTGAAAGGGCACTTCTGCTTTTTTGATGCATCTGACACCTGTAGTTATAAGAAAGAAAACAGCTTTCATAAGCATATTGCTGAGTGATGTGGAAGGTGAATGATTATTTAGAAGTAGCTTTTCAATGCACAATAGAATCCAAACTGCTTCTGGGCACTTTTACCAGGAGAGTATCTCCCTAAGTAGGAGCAATCTGGCCAGATAGTTTCCTAGAAGTCTCTGGATCCAGGGTTAGGCTTCAGTGAAAATCCAGTCTAAACCTCAGAACCTTTTGACCTATGAGGTGTAGGGGTCCTCTCTTGCTCTGATTTTCATAGAATATGCCTTTTGTTTTAGCCTATATGCTTGTTTGTGTTTCTTCTATTGTAGGAACTATATTATAACTAGAAAAGCTAGTGTCCAAAGTGAAAAAGAAAGAAAAACATACCCTTGTTTCTTTTGGGGAAGCCTTTTCTAAGAGTGATCAGACACATCTGTTTAAGTTGAAATTATTATTATTATTATTATTAATACTGTAACAGGAGGTCTGACAGGTAAGTCATGGCAAGTGAGGGGACTTAAACCCTCATAAAGTCAGTTATATTGATAACCAGGGTAGTTTTAGTGCTAAGTGAACAGATTACAAAATTGGGAAATGATTGATCATACTGGCTAATGATCACATCCTATTGATAGGGCCTTGAACCTGAACAGTCATACTGAGTCTACAGTATTCAGTAGTTGACTCTAAGTCTTCACTTTTCTTAGCAGCCGACAGTGCAGATGTCGTCCTGATAACTCTGCTTGGTGGCTTTCATGACACTGTCATCCTGATCTTCAGTTCCCTCACCATGATTTCTATACCATTTCTCTTTGACCTCTCTGTGTGAAAGAGTTATTTGTGTCTTCAGTAGCAACTCAGAACATTTTCAGGCAACACTGTTGACTTGTCTCTCTTACCAGTTACATCCTTCTATTCCAGGCTTATTATGATGAGCGCATGAAGCATCATGAGAAAAGATCATCCATCTTACTTACAGGCACTATAGGAAAGAAAAAGAAAATTCTCTGTGTAGCTATTTGCATGTCTCCTAAACCATGGCAACTAAGGGAAACTACAATTACTGAAATAAAGTTCTCCATCCTAGGCTAGGGTGAATAGTCAGCACAGAGTCTCAATATTTCATTTATATGCAGTTAAGCAAAAATAACAAACAAACAAGAATTCACCGGAATGTGTCAGGTGCCAATTACTAGGCTATCTACTTTGTATACAGTATCTCATTTTGTGATCTCCCCTTAACAAATGAGAACATTGAGGCATAGAAAAGTTACATAATTTTCTTAGGTCACACAACTAGTAATGGCACAGGAAATTCTATTCTTCCCCACAGGAGCCCTAGATTTTAGATAGATTTTGCATAGTCTCATATACAGAGCGCCTTGTTTGGACCTTTTGCTTTGGTCATTTTCTTACATTCTTATATCATTTTGTAGATTTACCATTTTAATTCCTAAATTACATTGCACTGGGTTAACAAGTATCATCATCTTTAGTGGGAGTCTCCCATATTCCCTGGCACACATCTAGTTATCAATTTAGTTTTCATTTCTCGATCACTCTGGTTCTCTATCACCTCTAGCTCTAGGTCACATTCTGTCCTCCGATATCTCATCCACATGTGTATTACTATACCGATGTTGGTACTTCAGTCTCATCTATGTGTTTCCATATAGAAGAATTAGTAAAAGCGTAATGTTACCTGTTGTAATGAGCACTGGGTATTATACAAGACTGATGAATCACAGACCTGTACCCTTGAAACAAATAATATGTTATATGTTAATTTAAAAAAATAAAAAATAAAGGTAATGTTAGGATTCTACCTCAAATCATTGTAATTCCTAGTTAGCCTCTTCAAATACTGAAACTCTTTATTATCCTCTTAACACACCATGGTATTGACAGTACTTGGTGTACCTTATCATTATAACGTCATCTCTGAGAATTTCCACTTATATCATTATAAAATGATTATGGCAGCTTCCCTAAGCCTCATTCATGTGAATGGAAAATTAGTGCTATAAAGAAATTTTCTAATAATTATTTTCCAAAACATATTGGTGCTTTTCAAACTTAAACTCATTAAACTGATTTGAATCTCACTTCAGCAAATCTACACTGAGTGTTCTTATTAATAAGTCAGTCTCATCCAACTTTTAGGTAAAGATTTAATCAGAAAATATATCAGTAAAATCCACATGCATGACCTTATCTCATCACATATTTGGCAATAGTGTATATAGATCTCAATACTTGGAAGTACACATCAAAACAATTATATAGTCATTTAAGTCGTCAAAATAATTAAAAAATAAATAGTGTAAGAGATACTGTGCTAGTTGTTTTGCATTCATTATCTTATTTAAACAGGCACAACTTCCTCCTGAGAACTTTAGTCACTATTTTACAGAGGGGTGACTGAATGTCACCGACATTAAGTAACTTTCTCTGAGTCACACAACTAGTGTGTGGCAAGAAAGTTTTTGAATACACTTCTCATAGATTTCTAAAATCCTTATTGTCTTACCTCTGCCATTCTGCTACTGTTCATTCACACTTCTAACCTGAGTCCTTCTTCCACTGTATTTTAAATCACAAGAACAAGAAAGAGAGGCACTGGGGCTGAGTTTGGTATAATGAGAAGTAAGTACTGAGTTTTCTGAAGTTCTAGCTCAAGATCTAAAAAATAATTTAGGAATGATTCATATTTATTTCATTAATGTACCCATTAAAAGAAATATTGGAAAAAATACACATGGCACTAATTAACGTCAGCATGCAAAATACTTAATCAAATCTATGGAGAGAAAGACAGAAATAGGGAGAGTAAAATCTCAACAGTACAAAAAATTTTGTTTATGTAGTTATATTTTCCCAGCGGCTAAGATTATAGTAGCCAACATTTTGAATGGAAACACGCTTTTTTTTTTAATCACACTTTCCTATGGCTTTTATGTACATAATTTGTCATAAGGCTTTCTTAATGACCTTTTATTATATAAGTATATTATTAATTACATGTTATTGTAGAATGGCTGTTGATGCTTATCAAAATGTGGGAGATTATTGAATCCTACGTTAAATTTTTCTCAGATTTTTGTAGATTTTCACCTCCTATTTCGTCCTATTCTGGTTATTTTTTGTAATAACATTCTGTGACATTTTCTGTCCCCATTTTGTCTTGAGTTGAGAAACTTAATTTCTTAGAATTGTCCCTCTCCCGCTCCCCTTGCTTGCGCTCCCTCCTGCTGTCTCTCTCTCTGTCATATAAATAAATAAAATCTTTAAAATAAGATAAAATAAAATAAACACTAATGGGTCTTGGATGAAGATGTAAAACACTTGTAAAAAGTACAAGTGTTTTTCATGATTAGGTAACTCAGATGGTGAAATTAAACAAACAAACAAACTACTGTATATGACTTCAGATGATGTTATAGTAAATTATGGGTTATGTATACGTACATGGATACACACACACACACACACACATACACACACACGGAGATAGATCAGTAGATTAGATAGATAGATAGATAGATTGCTCTTTAAAGGTTTTAAAATGGTGAATATGATCCCACTTGGTTAACCCAATCAAATGTTGACCAGTGATGATGTATGAAAACTGAAGAACTCAGTTTCTGAAATACTATTGTGCTTAATTCTAGACTCACTTATTTACTATGACCGTGACCGTGAATGCATTTTACTTTTGCTATCCTCAGTTTCTTCATTTGCCCAATAGACCTAATAACCTTTCTATCGTAGGCGTGTTGAAATGATCACCTGAGATAATGAGCATCAGGTCCCTTTTGAGAGCATTCCTGGTGTTCTATGGCCATAGTCTCTTTCTCATTTCTTCTACGTGATTCTATACTTAAAGTATCACCACGTCATTGTCAGCACTACAACACTTGTCCCAACAAGACATGATTAAAGAGGACCTTTAATGAAACTGACTTTCAGATTTTATTTTTCCCCCCAAGTTAAATTTTTTTGTTAAGTTTTCACATAAAAAAAAAAAACTATAGCAAGGTATAAATAATACTTCTTGCTCTGACTAAAAATAATTCTGACACTTTATATTCTTTTTGAAAATTTCAGTCCAATGTGGTGTGAAATTCTGGGCTGAAAATCTGCATTTCTGGTGAAAATACTTATTTAACTTAGTGGCACAGATAATATGGAAGGTGGGAAAGAATTCTATTTTATGATTTTATGACAAAAATTGCTTGGAAGAAGGAGATCAGGCATTCTCTAGTTTGCAGATGACTAAATTCTCTCAGGTAGTGAAATACCAGTCCTTTTTATTATACATGCATATCTATTCCTTTCATTTGAACTAAGAAGAATAGTCCTGCCCTTTCACAAAAATGACCCTTTTATCAAAGAGAAAATACTCTGCTGAATAAATCATGAGCTTGACCACAAATAAACTCTTGTGGTTTTATAATCTAACCCTTACTTCATAATCAGTAAGGATAAAGATAATGGCTTATATCCTTGAGGATAAATATAATAAAACTGCTCCTTTGTAAATAAGTATGAAATTACAAGGGAAGTATGCACATTCATAAGATGCTAGGATCACTTTCTTATTTCAAGCTTGTCCATTTAACTTTTTAAAGCAGATTGGACTGAAGTTATGGTTAGTCTTAAGGCAATGCTCATTGAGTTTTATGGGTACTTCAGAATCATTATTTAAGTCTTATTTGAACCATATGAAATTGTTATTTTTGTATGTCACAGATGGCCAAATCTTGGCCCTTCCACACCTTTAAAAACTTAGTACCTCAAAAATCAAAGTTAGACATAATAATGATGAAATTTTAAAGCCCAAGTTGTTTAGACATATCAGACTTGAAATGCAACCAGCCTTCTTTTTATAATGTTTTAATTGTCAATGGACTCTTGGGAGAAAACACATCTTTAATATGAAGCAAGTAGTAGAATATCGGTGCTTTAGGGAAAAAATGGTCCCTCTATACAAATGGAATTTGAGCAACTGTTATAAACAAATTAAGGGTAATTTAAAATATATAAATATCATTTAGTGCCAAAAGTATGCCAGTCAAATAAATCTAGTTGATACTATATGCTTTAAGATATTTTCTAAATAAGTGTATTGTGTATCTTATAAATAATTTATTTCATTATAAAAACAGTTTGTGGAATACATCTAGATTGAAATTTTAACTAAGTTTTTTTTAAAAATACTTTTGCAAACACCTGTTCCCCATCTCTACATTAAAAACTATTGGAACAATCTCAGTAACATTATTGGGCATACTGTGAATTTCTTACATCAGGACATGCCATTTTTATTTAAACAAAAATGCTATATTAAGGTAAGAAATGCCTTACTCTACTGACCAAAAATGTAAGAAAGACCTAGAAAATCTTTATAAGATTTATGGGTAGGTATTAAAGAGATAAGTCATCACTATAGTGCTCAGATTGGTAGAAACAGGAACACGTACATATATATAGAAGAGGAATATGGCAAAGGGTTCAGATCATGAGGTTTAGAGTGAGTTAGAGCTGTGTAACAATTTTGATTCTGCCAAAATTGGCTATTTGATGATGGGCACATTATGTGTCATCAGTTATACCATCTGATAAATAGGGCTGACAATAATACATGAACAACTCAGGGTGGTTATGTGGATCAGAATTTAAAATATGTGTAAATCACTTTGCACAGTGTCTAGCACCTATGAAATACTCAAATATATTAGTCCTTACTGGTATGTTGTGATTGATCTGGAGACAATCAGAAGTGTGCCTGGGTAAATGGACTCCAGGTTCTGACCTCAAGCTTCTCTCTAATTCAAACACCTCTTTAGGAGGAACAAGGATTTATTTTCCTGAGTGTGAGTAACCCTTGGATGGTCTTTTTCCTCTCACTTTCTGCACCCCTTTTGCCAATATCCCACCAACGTGCTGATCCTTCAGATGATATACTATGTTGTTAGATCTATGACATAGCTGTGGGGTGGGGAAAAGTCGAGAAAGAACCAGAATGGGGATGAAATAAATTATTACCCAACAGATTCGATAAATAGCCATACCAGAAATTGAATTAAATCATACCTAAACTTCTATCTTAGAATTGATTCATATTCTTAAAATTTTTCTATTTTTTTATACGTTAAGTAGACTACCAGTACAAGTGAAAACAAGCAGGAGTTTTAGAGTCAGACAAGATTTAGAGTGGGATTCTAGGTCTGCCACTAGCTCACTGGTTAACAGGCAAGTTACCCACTCTGTAGGCTTCCAATTCTTCAGTAAAAATAAGATAATTTTATCCAGTTTGCAGGATTGACTTAATGATAAGAAAAAGAACACACACACACACATACACACACACACACACTACACAACACAGTGCCCAGCACATAGAAGAGCTAGGGTCAGCATTACAAATGCAAGTCTTTATAGAGCCATTGACATGCTAGGTGGTTTTAAGTAAGAATATGATAGAAAGGCATCTGCTGCTAACCTATCATGAAATTCTAGGGAATGAAATAGTGGCAAAGTCATTGAGCAAATTATGGGAGAAGAGATGCATGCTAATTATTCAGTTTTAAGACCACCTATAATATTATTATTCCAAGACAATACTCAGTAGGCTTTCTAGGAAAATAGAGACAGTATCTACTTAATTAAATTATTTGCACATACATCCAAATATATATACATATTTTAAAAAGACAGCAAATCAGGGCAATGGAAAGGATAAGAAAAACAGACACTAACCACTAGAAACTAGTATTTTTACTACTACTGAAATGTATATTTTGCTCTGACTTTCCTGGTAACTAGAACAAATTAGTAGGAAAGTAATTCCTTTTAAGGAAAGAAAAGTTTTTCTTGACTTTAACTCTGAAAAATATTATCTCCTATTATTCTTTATATATGTTTGAACATTGCCAAGGGAATTTTCATTTTTGTAGTTAATATAAGTTTCCTTAGTAAAAAAAAAATGAAAAAAAAGTGTAATGTTAAAATATGATTCAAGAAAGATTTGTTCAGTTAATGCGACCTAATAAAAATATTCCTGTAAAATCAACATGTTTCTTTCATGCCCTACCTCTGTTTCTTAAAATTTGACTGGAAATATCCTATTCAAAGCAGTCAAAGCAAGTTGAAATTTTAGCTAATATATGGGAAGTATTTTCCCATATACATAATGCAAATCAATGGATTCATTTAATACAAATGTATGGAGACCATTCCCAGTTGTTGACTCTGCAGAGTCAGCAGAGGGCAGAGGTTTCAGTGTACAAAAGATTTGCCTCGGATCTCAGGGTCAGGAAAACTCAACTCAAACCCAGCCATGTCAAGGTAAATGCAGGCAAATCACTTTACCTATGGACAATTATTTTCCAATTTTTAAGTAAAGAAATTGGACTAGACAAGTGCCAATTTGCTCTAGAAGTGTGACCGCCAGAAGATCCAGCACAGAGTATGCATTCCATAAATAAGGGTTAAAAACAAATCCTGTTCCTCTATGAGGAGAGTGGTCTGATTTAACCAGTCTGGTGGCTAAAAAGGGTTGGTTGATGTAAATACCTTGCATTTCTCAATGAAAAGAGGGCAGGTAACAAAAACTATAGGTATGCATCAGGGTCTCTCAATCTAGGGCCAATGGTATTTTGGAATGGATGATTCTTTGTTTCTCTGCACTGTAGAATATTTAGAAACATCCCAGGCTTCTACCCACTAGATACCAGTAGCATTGTTCCTTGAGTTGTGACAACTAAAAATGTCTGGAAACGTTTAGGCCCCATTTGAGAAAAACTGTGTATATAAACTGTTTTATGTGTGCGTGTACGTGTGTATATGTGTGTGTATATAGATAGCTTTTATTGCATATTTACTTTTATTGTACCTTAAATATATGAGATCAATCATTTTCAATTATTAATTTTATGTTCTCCCATGACATACAAGATAATTAACAGAATTAGCCCAATGGTCACTTCTTATTTTAAATATAGCTTGACTGGAGTCTGAAAGAATCAAGTGTTTTCTGGAATTACAGCTAATGTACTTCATTCCATTGCTTATAGTTTTTGATAAAATCATGCAAACACAAGCAGTCTGATGTTATTTTTTTTGTTGTTGTTTACAGTATTACTGTGTTGTTTTGGTTAACAGAATGAAAAACAACACTGTAATACTACAAGTAAAAATGTTTTATTCTTAGTTTGTTTCATCAATAAAAGCTGACATTTTTGCAAGAAAGATGTTATACTATTGAAATTAACTCTTAGTCAATTGTAAATAATTGTATTATATCGGTATGTTATCATGAAGATTAGAAATCATTTCCTACAGAATCATGTTTTTGCTTCCTCAGCACTGTTTCAATTGAAAGGAATTTGAATGAAGTGCATCTCATTACTAACATAAAGTAGATGGAGCTTGAATAATTTTTATATTTATTTTCCATGGATGGCTATTACATTTCTTATCCTATCTATCCAAATTTTATAAAATAAATTGTTTTAATCCATTCTTTGGAGAGGAGCAATGAATTTATTTTTGCAAAAGCTATGCATCTGAATATATTGTAATATGCATAAAGCTCCGTTAACACAGTTATTTATATAAAAAGTGTAGCTGCCTTACCTTTTATTTAATTTACATACTTTATTTACTTTCTGACAGGTTCTTCTCCTTGCATTTTTATTTACATACCAAAAATGTCTTCAGATAAGTCAACTAAAACTTTAATGTGCTGTATAATTTAAAACTCCATAAAATGTTTTATGTATTGCATAGTTTTATATGAATTTTTAGGCTGATGATATAGAATTTTGGAAATATTTCATCAACGATTCCTATACAATAACACCATATTTCTTAAATATGATGGGAAATAGAGTATAGTCTTTTGTCTGAGATCATGTTTAGAAAGAATTCTAAAACTTGTGCTCAGTCTATTTGTTTCATACAGGGAAAAAAAATCTCTGGGTATTTTTAAGGTTTTTTTTTTTTTCTTAAAATATTATGAACTTTATAGAATAAGGGCATCTCATCTCACATCTTTAAAGAATTTGATACTTTTGCTCTAAGCTATCCAAAAGATCACTATTCTTTCATTCAAATGTTAGAAACAATGTTTCCCTTATGTGTTTCATAAGCTGTAACAGAAATCACTCAGCAGTGAAGCAATAAGGCCATGGTGTATCAATATAAAGAGGTCCAGGTTTAGAAATATAAACTTAACCTTCATCCCTCCCTTTTTTGTATTTCGCTTTTGTAAGCATGGTTTGTATTTGCATAACCCACCATTCATATTCTTGTGAGTTCATGATATAAATAATTTGAAAAATTTCATTCAGTTCCCCCAAATTATTCTAGTCATTATGGATGATTCATGAGAGGATTAATCTCTTGGATGTGACATAAAACTAGAGAGGAAAGACACTACCTATCATATCATTTGCAGTTAAGAACATGCTGCATATCTTTAAGCCTTAGTTAAAGTGCTTATAGTAATTGGGTGTGCATGCCTTAGCTCCGTTAAAACCCAAACAGCAATATGGGAGAGTGTGGTTTGTTTTTTAAATGTGCAAGGAAGGAAAATTAGTGAAATCTGTTTAAGTCACAAAACTGCCTCATTCAGGACCCAATTCAGCAGCATGGAAAAAGTAACTCAAGTTAACTGTACTCTTAGCATATGTCTAAGCTCACAAATTTCAATTCACTTCAAATTCCTTTCTTTTCCCATGGATCTGCCTACAAAGAAAAGAAATACAAAGATGGTAACCTGGTTCCATAGTTCATTATTAGCTCTAGATTCTCTCAAGGTTTTCAGAATGAAAATGTGTCCAGTTACAGATCCAGTCCTTTATGTGTCGGAATGGGGATATACACAAAAAAACTCTTTTCATTTTACTACGGGTCTTTCCTCTTTTCCTACACTCCACCCTCTACGACCACCACGGGCATACACAATTACATACATGCATGTGGAGTTAAGGGTATAATGTATTCAGATTTTATCCATGCAGGGAAAATTTGGTGGAAGAAACAAAACTAAGCTAATGAACAATAGGTTTAGGTATTATACAGAGACTGTGGTTTAGTGATCTAAATTGCACCATAATCTTTTAAAGATTAGAGTATTTGGGTAGGAAAAAAAAAAAGATCTCTCTCTCTCTATAATGGCATCTCTGTATAAGAGGATATTATTGGATATAAGCTGCATGGTAGCAGCAGATATTTCTATCTTCCAGTAATTCAGAGTAGTTCTCAGATACATCCGAGAAGTAGCACTGAAGAATTAGTCTTCATTTATAACCAAACATTCTTGAATAACATTTCTTCCAATTTTTGTTTTAAAGGTCTAACATTTGATCGTATGTTTTCTTTAGTTAACTTTCTATATTATATGGCAATCTCTGCAGTTATTTTTTTCAAAGATAAAAAAGAGAAAAAAAGCATGCTCAAAATGTAGAAGTTATTTTTGCAGTAACGTATGTCATGATTTTTAAACATTCAGGCCTTTAAACTTTTTTTATAGTGTATGTTCTTGCCAATCCCAGCACAGTTCTACAAAGTAAAATATTTGGCAGTGAATTCATATTAACAGATGGAACAAGAAATTAACACGTTTTTGCTTCGCTAATTCACAGTTCTTTTAATACGCTAATTCTAAATCACCTGTTCTGACTTTGACAGGCTACAGACACCTGTTTGGGGTAATATTCCACAGCTAATTATTACACGAGAAATTCAGTTTCCAACAAAAGGGTTTCTGTGTGAAATTGTCATAGTTAAAAAATTAGTAATACCAAACATATACAAATGTATTTCAGATGTCTTAATTTAAAGACAGTTAATCTACAACTTATCTTTAAGTAAAGAATGAGATATGAAAACTAGAGACTGTCCTCTTAGTTTTTGAATTCTGTCTATCACACTTTACACCATGGTTGCACTGATCAAGTCAGAATTTCTTCCCAGTTGCAGCGATTTACTGTATTACTGTATTTTAAATGGCAGGAAAAGAGTATAGAATTTTCAAGTGGCTGGAAAAATTCCTAACTGTATGTTAAAAATGACTCAGGAGAGTTAAAAAAAATACTGACAGGATGAAAGAGGAAAAAAAGAAAAACTTAGCCTGGGTGGCATCGTATGGAAGGCAGACAATAAATAAACAGGAAGTTCGCTGGACTGCGGAGTTTGAAGTGTGACCGACTCACGTGAGGCACTGAGAGGACCGCTGAGTGGTTTGCTAAAAGAAAAGCCATGTCGTAATGCCAGGAAGTTTATGGATATAGAACTCAAATGCCCTACCCCCACCCTGCTTCTTATATTTCAAACTCTAAACAAACTACCTTTTTCCACTAAGTCCTGATTTTCTCCATCTCCTCACATTGTTCTTCCTTATTCCAAAAGGGCTATTTCCCTCTGTCACCTCTGATGATTTCCTTTCGAAGTGACTTTTCCACTTCAATTTCCCCACAAAACCTCTCCAGGGGAATGTGGAGGCAAAGACTGCCTATGTGTGGGAGGGCAGGTTGGTGGAATAAGAAGCAAAAATCAGAAACGTAAGGTTTTTCGATGTTTGTAACATAACGACAGATGCTGAGGTAGAGTCTATCTTTAGGTTTGCCAAAGGTTCCATTTTGTGTGTCTGTTTTTTGATTCTCTCTAATTGCTGTTCAGCTTTGTGTGTGGCTTTGCTAATGTGTCTTCCTTAGCCACGTTAGGGAAGCAGAGAACTTGTCGTTTCTTTAATTAACCTTTATGTCTTAGAACCCAGATAATAGAGTTCATCGAGCAGGCTCTCTTGGAAGTTTTAAGATTCATGCTGTTGTAGTCTGCCTTTGAAAAGTTATTGTACAAAGAACATTTTTTTAAAAAATACATTTTTATTTTGCAAGACTTCAGGTGGATGAGGAGAAAGCTTGTTTTTCACATTTAGCCTCCTTGTAATTTTGTTGTTTTTCTCTCAATTGCTGCTCTAGAAAGCACATGGTCTTTCTCTAAAACCATGCTTTATGACATTGCTATTTGCAGAAATTTAACTGGCAGCCCACCCCAGGAAGATAAAATCCTGTTTCATCCAAGTTTGGTTCCCCTCCTACACCCACACCTGAAACCATATTTCTGCCAGAGCCTACATTCTGCTAAGGAGGAAACCAATCTTTTATAATACTTTAACATACGTGAATTTTATTTTATTTTTAATTAAAAAATTGCATTTCTCATCCAAAAATGCTAGATGACATTTAAAGCTAGAAAAGAGTTTCCAAATAACTCACCTTTACAATTAACTCTTATCAGAACTAGACAGTTATTTCGCTGCAAATGGCTATGACGTGGCTGTGAAGTTGAAAGGCCTCCGTCACACTCAAGTTCTTGGTGAAGTTCAAAAGCACATTATCCTACAGGATTTGCTCAGGGCTCAAAGTTTGGAAAAGAGTGACTTGTACAAAACTGGAGTGAAATCAACTTTTATTTTCAGTTAATAGGATGCCTCAGGAATACACTAAACTTCCTGGTCTTTAAGGGAGTAAAAAAAGACTCTAGGGAACTTGTTCAGAAATCTCTCAAGTTTTCCTGAAAACAGTTTTAGATATACACTTGCCATCTCTAAAACAACTTGAATGAATTAGGTTTAGATTATAATGCAAACTATGCAAGATTTAACAGTTAAAGGAAAAGGCTATTTGACCTTGGAAAAGGCTATTTGGGATTTATACTCAATGTGAAATTCTTACACAAATTGTTCAAGATGATGAATGACATTATGATGCACTTCTAGTCATCTGTCCTCAGCCAAAACACTTTAACAAATCAGTTAATTAATTAGAAAAACTACCATCTCTGATCTCTCCTACTTTAATATACTCCTTATGTATAATGTCTAATGAAGTATGTCATTTTCCCATGGACAAATGCATATGCATGTATTTTATTTGTGTGTAAGTATATATGTACACACATGTACACACGTGCACATGTACACATACATTTTAGGGAGCCTGTTCAGTCCTTTAAAAGATTTTTTTAAAGATTTTATTTATTTATTTGACAGATAGAGATCACAAGTAGGCAGAGAGGCAGGCAGAGAGAGAAGCGGAAGCAGGCTCCCTGCTGAGCAGAGAGCCCGACGCGGGGCTCGATCCCAGGAACCTGGGACCATGACCTGAGCTGAAGGCAGAGGCTCTAACCCACTGAGCCACCCAGGCACCCCTGTTCAGTCCTTTAAAGAGGATTGAACAGGCAGCGACTCTTTAATCTGCTATAGAGTTACTGTAGCAACAATTATATTTTACTTAGTCACTTTCTAAGCAAATAAATGTCCAACATATCAGACTTATTTAAAAAGGAAATATTTGTTTTATGTAACTAGCAGATGACATTAATTAATAATCACCACTTATATCTTTATACATATTTTTAAATGCTTACATTTATATATAACTTAAGGTGCTGTGTTACTCTTTTATTTATAAAACATTTTTAAAAAATTAAGTAAACTTCGTTTAGAAAATTCAGTTCTGGGGCGCCTCGGTGGCTCAGTCGGTTAAGCATCTGCCTTTGGCTCAGGTCATGATCCCAAGGTCCTGGGATCGAGCCCCACATTGGGCTCCCCGCTCAGCAGAGAGCCTGCTTCTCCCTCTCCCTCTGCCTGCCTCTCTGCCTTAATTATTACCTATGACTGGATTGCAATATTCCTAGGGCAAGGGCCATATCTGACTTATTTATCATCAATTTTCTAGTCTTTTCAGTCATGTACACAGTGGAAGTTTAATAACTCAAAGTTAAATGATTGCAGGGGTGGGTCAATGGATGGATGGGTGGATGGAAGGAAGGAAGGAAGGAAGGAAGTAAATCCTGGCAGGTAACGATACGACAGTGAAAACGAGGAGAAAAAGGAACACACACATATAAACACAAACGCTGGTAACCCAGACAAGGAAAACTAAAGATTTCAGTGACTTCATTTAGCAAACCTTTATGAAATATCAGGCACTGAGTTAAACATGAGGCTGTGATGATGAGGAACAATTAATAGTGGCTGGCCACATGGGGCTTACTTTCCAGTGGGGGAGGTACAAAGAATAAATAAATGAACATAGTAATGAAGATAATAGCCTTATTTGAGTATTGTTATAAAGATTAAAAAAAAATTTGCATGATGACATAAGATTCTCTCAGGTGACCACTTTAGATAGGATAGACAGGGAAAGCTCAGGAGAAGACCTCTGATTGGGAGTAAGCAATTTGAAGAAGGAGGAAAAGAGCATTCCCCTGAGCGTAGGCGGAGAGTTCCTGATTGCTGGCAGTGGAGGTAAAAAAAGAGTCATGCATGCTTTAAGAGAGTCAGTAGTCCCTCATCAGGAGGCATTCTTTGTCTTCCTTACTCAAATATACATGTGACTCAGGGCACCTCGGTGGCTCAGTGGGTTAAGCCTCTGCTTTCAGCTCAGGTCATGATCTCAGGGTCCTGGGATCAAGCCTGCATCGGGCTCTCTCCACAGCTGGGAGCCTGCTTCCCCCTCTGTCTCTGCCTGCCTCTCTGCCTACTTGTGACCTCTCTCACTGGCAAATAAATAAATAAAATCTTTAAAAAAATGTAAATATATATATGTCATATATATATATATAT
>RCUC01148227.1:0-54670 GCA_003697995.1 Taxidea taxus jeffersonii
TGACCTTGTGATGCACTGTCCAAATCAAAGACATATTTAAGAATTGCAGGAAATGTTCTTACTAATTACACCAGGACAATAGGTATATACCCAGAATTTCTCAGATATACCAAGATTTATAGTTACCCCACTAATATGCAGGAGTTTGAATTTTATTCCAGTATAATTGTGAACCCTTACATGGGTTTAAACAGGGGAGTGAAATAACTTGATTTGCATTTCATAAGGGATCACTTTGACTGCTTCTGAGATAGATCAATTTTAGAGACTCATAATGTAATCCTGAGAGGAAGTTATATTGGCTTGAATGGTATTAATAGAGCTGAAAAGGAAGTCACTAATTTGGGATCTATTTTGCAGACAGAGTAGACAAGGCATGGGTTGGATGTGCAGGGGTGAGGGAGGAGAAGAGTAAAAGCGACTGCTGGGCTCTGGCTCTAGCCTCTGGGTGAATGATGACATACTTTGCTGGGTTTTGGAAAGACTGACAGAGGAATTGGTCCCAGAAGATGCATGGGAATGAGTGGAATCAGCAGTCTGGTTTTGACTATATTAAGTTTGAGATTCCTATTAAAAACACAAGTGGAGATGTCAAATTAGCAGGTGGAAGATACTCTATTTTCTTACCCTGTTTAGAACAGCTTTCTTGCAATATTATCTGCATCCTTAATAAAACAATTTAGAATGACATTCACATATTCTGTTGAAGTGATTTTTCACTTAACCTCTTCAATTTTATCTTGTTTTCAGTATCTGGTGTTTGAAATTGATAACATTACCAATTGCCGTTCTAGGAAAGTATAGATCTGGGTGAAATCATGTTCTCGCTTTGTTACTTGCCAACTGCTGGACGTATGACATTGACCGTCATCAAGTGCAGAAATCTGAAGGCTATGGATATCACTGGCTCATCAGGTATGTACACAATTGGCTAGTGGGTCAAGTACATTCCAAAAAAAATATTTCACGTATCCAAAATTATGCATGGCTATTGAATTATTAAGTTCAGTTGTCTATAAGGGATTATTATACAACTAGAAAAAGAGATTATCAAACAAAGTACTCCAAATCACCTCTTGTATTTACATTATCATTACAAAATTTTTTAGAAGATGTTATCAAATAGACTGACTATGAAACTTGGTTTTTTATTTTTATTTCTCTACTGATTTAGTTCTCAAAAATTGATAATTTACCAATCACTGCCCTACTTCTAACTAGTCAGTTGCTTATAAAAGAAGATTCTTGACCTCGAGCTTGCATTACCCTACAAGTATGAAAACACATGTAGACTGACTTTATCTCCCTTACCTGATCTGCAGAGAAATAACAAGTTTCCAAGACCATCATTTGCATTTGCATTCGTACCATCTTTCAAAATAAAAATTTGGGCAAGTGTAGTGACTGAAAGAAATAATAAAGTAAAGGAGTGTTGAAGTTTCTTAGAGATGTTCATGGAGGAAATTTCTCTTTCTATGCTAATTTTGATAAAAAGGTAAAGCCACATCATGCTCCTTTACCCTTTCCTTTATATCACGACAGTCTGGAGGGTTATGTATTAGCTTCATATGTGAACTCTGGCACAGTTCTGTAGAAGAAAAAATGATCAGGATAGAGGAGGGAGGTCAGTAAGCATTTGTCGAATTAAACAAATAAAAAATGGTAATGGAGGGGCACCTGGGTGGCTCAGTGGGTTAAAGCCTCTGCCTTCAGCTCAGGTCATGATCTCAGGGTCCTGGGATCGAGCCCCACATCGGGCTCTCTGCTCAGCAGGGAACCTGCTTTCTCCTCTCTCTCTGCCTGCCTCTCTGTCTACTTGTCATCTCTGTCTGTCAAATAAATAAATAAAATCTTTAAAAAAAATGGCAATGGAGATACAGGAAAGGATGACATGGGGAAGGAATCTATAACTGTGGTTCTTCAGAACAAAGAAATAAACTAAATTTGTGTTACAAAGAGCATGAGGGAACTCTTAAGTTCTAGTGTAGAAAGAGCTCCGGATATACCAAGTAAATGTTTAAAAAGTGAGGTGCAAAAATAAATATGGGTATCATGCTCCTTTCTGTGTAAAAATGGGGAGTGTTACAATATATATTTATGTTGTTAATATTTGCAAAAAGAAATACCAGAGTAACACAGGAAAACTAAGGGGTGGAGAGAGAGGTATGGGAACAGATGGGAGGGAGCCTTCTCATTATAGGTTGTTCTCAATTATCTTCACTTTTGAACTATTCTGTGAATAATTTTTTTCATTTTTTAAAAATTTGGAATACATCATTGATAGATAAAGGTAGGAAGAAAGTAAATTCCACATTTATTTTGGTGAAAAAGTCTTGGATCAGTAAATGTTGAAGAATTTAAACAGTGTACTCTGCAAATTATTGTTTATCCTACTCTTTCCACCATATATCAAAAGAGATCAAATTTTGAGACATGCAGACAGCATCAAGCAGTAATTAAGTGCAAGATTACTTTTTGTTTATATGAAGTTTTCATCGGAGGAGTGCATGCTCTGAGAACACCAGCTCATTAATTCTTACAAGAGGTTTACAAGAGGTTTGTGAATCAACTAAGGAACCAGTAAATTATCCTTGTCACTAGTGGAGAAATGTCATGTTGGGGGTGGCAGAGGATAAAGCATGCCTTGTTCCCATTGTTAATGAGAGATCTAGGCCTGGGGCCTCATACAGAAAAGAGTATCACAGAAGTGAGTTTCTTCCTTGGAACATATTTCCTATTATTAAAAAATTGAGAAGTAAATGGGAAACAGCCATTGAACATTGCCATTTTACTTTGTCTTCCTTTACATATCCTATTTCTAGGCAGAAAATATATTTTTGCTTCTTGATGAAAATGCTTATGAAATATACAGATACGTTATTCTAGTGCCTAAAAGGCATAAATTCAAGTAAATTTATACTGTCATGATTTGGGCTTATTCCAAGGGAATGAGATTTACTACAACAATAGTGAAAAGAGGGAGAAAGATGTGGTGGTGCTACTGTTGGAGGGCCACCAGAATAAAGGGGGGAAAATAAATAAACATAGAGCAGATACTGATTAACCAACTAGCATTCTCACTCCATGCTGACACCCCTTCTCAAAGCCATGCCTCCTTCTTGTAAAAAGGTACAAAAGTAAGGCTTTTTATAGAAACTTTCATATCATACTGCATAATTTTCTGTAATACTGTAACAGTTTTCCTACTCAAGGTGGGAGAAGTAAAAACAGATATCAGTCAACTGGGGGCAGAACTTGTTAACATTTATTTGACCACTCTGGCTCATAAAAATATACCTCCACTATTTTTTCCCTTCTAAGTCGGCATCATTTAGACAATGTCAACTCAAGAACCTTCCTTGAGAACATCTTTAAACCAAATATTACCTTTTTTATTGTATACTATTGTATACAATTAAATACAATGTATTTAATATATTTGTAGTGATCACTTATTTCTTCTGCTTGAGCCCCTTATCAAGTACCAACACTCTGACTATAAAATGAAACTTATTTTAGTACCTTTCCAACAACTGAGGAAAATTCTAACTTCTACTCATTGTGCTTACACACACACACACATACACACAGACTAGATACAATGTTACTCTTCCACAAATTTTAGTGGTCTTATCCTAAATCATTTTGAAGGAAATTAACTTTTACAATTATAATTTATAATTATATATTATAATTTATAAATATACATTTATAATTAAGGCAATTATACTTACTTGTTAGGATTATATTCCCTAGCAATCACTTTCTTTTAAAAGATTTTATTTATTTATTTGAAAGAGAGAGTCATAGAGAGAGGGAGCACAAGCAGGGGAAGCAGGAGAGGGAGAAGCAGGCTTCCCACTGAACCGGGAGCTCATGCAGGGTTAGATCCCAGAACCCTGGAATCATGACCTGAGCTGAATAAAGATGGTTAACAACTGAGCCACCCAGGTGCCCTAGAAATCACTTTTAACAAAAAGTGTCCGCATATAGCTGTGACTAGAAGACATATTATAGTTCTGGACTGGCTCTTGATAGATTAGTAGGTTTTCTCTGTTGTATTAAAAACAGATTAAGTTAATGATTTTTTGGCTCATTCAAGATAAATTCTTACATTGAAAAGAAAGTGTTAGTCTACTGCCTCTAAATAAGTCATTTGAATTTAAAACTGATAATACTAAAAGGCTTACTATGCCATTTTTCTTATTTAGTAACAGTTAACTACAGTTTTATTTATACTTTGTACTATTACCTTCGTTTTAATGAAATTACCTTGCCATCCTTAGATCCTTATGTCAAAGTGTCTCTGATGTGTGAGGGTCGAAGACTAAAAAAGAGGAAAACAACTACAAAGAAAAATACTCTAAACCCTGTGTACAATGAGGCCATTATTTTTGATATCCCTCCAGAGAATGTGGACCAGGTCAGCCTCTCCATCGCGGTCATGGATTACGATAGGTACGTACATGTGTTTCTCACTCACTGAAGAGGCATATGCTGAGCAAATTCAACTTTCCAGTTTATTTACTGCTCCAACAGTTTCAATTTGAAATGGAAGAGGAAAAAATTATTCATTCAAAATTAATTTTTCCCATGTTATAATATTTCTTTTTTTCTTTTCCATAAGAAGTCATTCTTAAGTTGAAGGACAGGACACCTGGGGCTGGTGAAAGAGTGGTGCAGAAGTCATACGGAATCCATTACAGAAAGCACTATTGTGACGCCTTTTTACAGTAACAACAGAAATTACAATCAATGGAGTCTGTTTTCCAGGCAGGTTTTCTAGGCTGGAATATGAATATCCTAATTCTTATCCTAGCCCTATCACGAATTGGGTGTGTGTAAGGGGAAGTTTTTGTAATCTCTTTGGGATTCATTTTTCCCATTTGTAAGACATTAGCCTAATACAGAGCCATTAACAGTGAGTGTTAAGAGTGGAAGGTGAATAATGGCCATAGGGACACAGCCTTGATGCCTTCACATCAATCTTAAAATGTACTTTGTGGCTTACTCTTTCAGCTCAATTTTTGAGTTAATTCTTTCACAAAATAGATTACAAACTCCCAAGTGCAGCTCTGCTCTTTCTTCCTGCTTCAGCTCCAGCTTTGCTCTCACACACTTGCTTTGTCTGAAATGTCATCCTGCTCTGTGTATCTCATTCCACCCAGGCTTCTGCTCAAGTCACCCCTTCTGTGTCTTTCTTAGCATCCCAACCTCTTCTTCCTCTGAACTCATGTCCCAGTAAAGGTTCCTATCTCTTATTTGGCCCTTGCTATATACTTCTTCGTATTGTTTTGCTTTTTATATTTATAAACCTTTTGGAAAGGAGTACTACATGTTTAACCTACAAAATTAGCATATAGACAGTGTCCTGCTATGTTTATTTAAATAAAATGAACTCTAATGTACTCAAAAGGAGTGCTCCACTTTATAATATCATGAAAATAGTAGTAACAGGACCCTATAAGCTAGAGAAATTAATATGCTATCCCCTGGCTCAGATTAGAAAATGAAGCACTAAAAAGTAAAATGATTTATACCATCTATTTGCAATTAGTTTATGTCACAGTTTAGAAAAAAAGATCTGTCACTATTTAGAGAAAAGTCTTGAATTAGTTAAAAAACTCAAAAACTGTTGCAGTGTTTTCATCAGAAACCCTTGTTCTACTTTCCAAAAAATTATTCCTGTTGCTTTTCACAGTGATTGCAGGTAGATAAAACAAAGTATTAGTCGTGCATACAATTTTAGGGAGATAGATCTTGACAATATATAGAAGAGAAAGATTTAAAAAATTATTCCTAAAAATATGCTTGTTTGGGAAACTTCATATGGAAGAAACATAATAGTAAACATTCAAATCTACATCAATGACAGGAAGAAAATAAAGAAATGTCCTAAGATCATCTCAAAAGTCTCCTTACAGATGTCTATCGAAAAAACCCTATAAAAATGTCTTTAAATTATGTTCCATTCTTGAGAAGTAACTCAGCACATGCACACTTGAGTCAACTGTATGGATTCAGATCCTGCCTCTACTTCTTACTGTGTACCACTGGGTCCCTTAACTTCTGGGTATTTAGTTTCTTTATCCATAAAATGAGATGATGATAATGATACTCATGATCATGGTGTGAGAATTAAGTGACTCAGAATATTTACATTACTTATAAGTGTATGGCTCATAATAAGCTCTCAAAAATATTAAGTATCATTGTTACTTCGATTTGTTGCTGTGAAAACAAGAGTAGAAAATAGGAATGTTGTACACTACGCTCCGGTACTCTGCAGTAGTGAATCAAATTCATAGTACTGAAGATAGCCCTTCCCTGTTTAATTGTAGTACAAGCAGTGACACATGCTGACCTACCATGTTGAGTCAATTAAATATGGTCATTTATGCAAGAAAGTGGGTACTGAGCTCTTGGTAAGAAATCAAAGCATCGTTATAAAACATGAAGCCTTGTGGGAAAACACAAGATCTGATTTATAGCACTTAAAGTTAATAGTACTGCTTCTAAAAAGGAAATTCAACAATATAGGTAAGAAGCAGCCGACATTTGTCATTCTATTTTATTGTAAAATGTGCTCAAGTTACAGGGAACTAAAATGGTTTGTGTTTGCTCCTTTTACAAATCCATACTTGAATGCCAATCCTGTGTAGGAAATTTTGTTTACTTAAGATTTTTAATTTGACCTAAAGTAGTTTAATCTGCAGAATCATTTAGAACCTATCATAAAGTCTAGTGTTTAAATCATATGTTTAAAATTCTGCTAAGATATGCAAAACTCAATTTATTTTTGAATGTTGGAATGAAAGTGTGATATTCTCCAAATCATAGGGTAGGACACAATGAAGTCATAGGAGTGTGTAGAACAGGACTGGATGCTGAAGGTCTTGGACGAGACCACTGGAATGAAATGCTGGCCTATCATCGAAAACCAATAACACACTGGCACCCCTTGCTGGAGGTATGTTGTGGTTCCCTGACATCTACTTTCTTTTTTATCTCTTTAGCTTAAACATTATTTATCTGCTACCATGCGTCTGTCATTTCATATATTCACCTATTTTTTTATACATTGCTCTTACTTCCATCCCATATAATCTTTCATCCAGTATTCAAAGTTCTGTGTGCCTTGTAGGATTTTAGAAACTACTAAATTTTCTGGGTTTGATATTCCTTTGGACAGTAAGCTCATAAAAATTGCAAATCTGTCATTTTCTTTATATAGCCTGAAAACTTCTATCAGTGAGTGATAGAGCAATCAAGTAAATCTGTTACCACCTGAAAATTGAATTTTGCTGCTTCTCTTTTGTGAAAACAGCCACCTCACCTAAACTTCCCTAGAATCCCTAAATAGAAGTATTATTTTCTAATATGACTCCTCTATGGAAAGGGACAGGTATATCTCCCAATACTCAGAGCAGTAAGTAAAAGTGTTCACAGATTTTTAAAATATTGAGACATCAGATTACCTGAGTTCAAAGCATGGCTCTGCTGTGTGACTACATATTGGAGAACTTTGGCCAAGTCCCTTAACCTCTCTACCCTTCTGCTGTTAGTGTGTACTAGTAGCAAACTCAAAGAGTAAAACTAAATAAAATGTCAAATCTTAAGTGCTTAGCACAGAGTTTGACATAATGTTACCTCTGATTACAACCACTATTAATAGTTGTATTAATCAGAAGTATCAACACCAGTTCATCAGGATTTTTAGCCTTTAAGGTAGTTGTCAGTCTACTTGATACACCAAGTGTTGCTAGACGGAATGACTTCCTTTCCCAAAGATGACTGCTGGAGACTCTTGAGGCATCACAAAGTAAGTCTTTTATGTGACCTAACTGATGAGAGGTAATGCAGGTTGATGAAAGGATGTGGGGTAGATGATGAAATTCCTGCAATTCGATTAAAAGCACAGCTATGATAGCCACATAGGAAGTGAAAAATACACTGCTATCTGTTCGTGTTCTGCTTCTTGTTCTGGCATTAAGCAATGGCTTAAATGGGAGAGGCAGCACAGTGTAATTAACTAAATGTCAGTGGGCCCAGGTTCTCTGCAGCTTAGTCCCAAAAAGTGACCTTGGCTGTGTTACCCAGGACATTATAGGGAAATTTTGATGAACACTGCATGCTCAGACAACAGAGGTAAGCTGTTCTATGGATAAGAGATCTACTCATATATATTAATGTCCTGAGTCTTTATCACACTTCATTTAATGTAAATCAAAGAAAACACATGAACACAAACATAAATTCACATTCACACAGCACTCTCCCCTAGAGTGCATCAGAAATACAAACAAGTGTATTCAGCAAGTCTTGGGAAGCTGGGTTTTATGTCAACAGTGTGTCTTGTCTAAAGTATAAAGTATATGCTACTTCTCATTATACAATCACTATCCTTTTCCTGCTTCTTAATTTATTTTCATTTAAAGTTGGAAAAGTGAATATTAATTCTAAGATTCTAGACAAGAGAGCAAAGTTTGTTGGGCAGAGAACCACACTGAAAAGTGATGTGGGATCTAATCCTTACTCCTCTGGCTGTCTAATCCTGAGCAGATCACTTGTTCTGTCTACAGCTGCATTTCTCCATATTTAATGAAAATAGGAAAGCATGCCCCTACAGACTTCACAGGAATTATGTAAGGAGAAAAGAAACAATGTGAGCAAGAACTTTTCATTAATGAAAAGATAGGACTGGTACAAGATTTATTATAATTACTTATGACTGTTTCATAAGCAGCTATACATTTTTTTGGTGAAGGGAAGCTCTGGAATAGGCATGTGTTTGTGTCTCAGGACATGTGAACACTTTTCAGTCATTGTAGGATACACAGGAAGAACACGCTACAATATGGGCATCAGAAGAAGATCCCAGATATTTTTCTAGCAGCTGAGTATCAGAGGACAAATGGGACTAAAAGACCATGTAAATGTACTTTCTCCAGCAAGTAGCTCCTTTTTTCCAACTCCTGCACCTACTTTCATTGGTCAAACAGAACATATGGACTAGAGACCTAAGAACTGGCTGGATTTTGCATTTTGGGAAAGTGGTGAGTGTATAATTATATGTTTTATTGCCAGAGAAGGGATTAAAATGAAAAAGGAACAATTATTTGAAAACTGGGTAAGTGGTGGGGCAGAGACTAAAGCATTATTTAGAAAATTTGGTTACTTCTACCTAGTCAAAAGTTTATCCTATTGTAATTGAACTTTTAAAATACATGTAATATTTAAGGACCATGAGAAATTATTCTTCAACACTCATGGCTCCCATTAGTCAGAGTCAGTCCCTCTGGTCTCATTAGTTGCCCCTATAAAAATCATCTCTCGCCTTAGAACAAGTGCAGTGCAGTCTCTTGTGCCTTGAGCCTTCTTGCTCTTACCTAGCAGTCACCCCCACTGCCACAAGCCATTTTATTTGACAGTAAGAACTGAAAGCCTATCATAAATGTGAAATGAGTCTGCAGTCATGAATAGTTGTGTGTACAGTGTTGCTCTGCATGCCATTGTGTATCATGCTCTGCCTACATCTCCATGAGATGTCTGTGACCCATCATGTTGCCTGACAAGGTGAGTTCCAGGGGGCAAGGGGAATTCTGTATATCTTCTCTTCGGAGACTAGCATCTCACGGGTGAATATGCACTATTAAAAGGTAGCAGCAACTATCCACTGTATTATTTTTTTGCACTAGATTATGCATTATGAAATTATTGTCTTTCAGTTACCTGGCCGAGCAACCAGTTTTGATAGTCAAGGATCCTGTCCATCTCCCAAACCACCTTCCACACCATAATGCCTCCAGAATAAAGACCATTATAATAAGGAACAAGGACCCTGTGCTCACCAGATCAGAAAAAGAGTGGAAGGTTTGATTTCCTCACTTAAAATACATCTTGATAATGAACAAACTTGACATATAATTTTTCATTTACTTTTTTTGGCTGTTCATTAGCTTTGGACATCTTGATATATTTTACTTGAATATAAATATTCCTTATTTGCATAAGGCATTTTATTCTTCATGTCATATGCCTATTAGCACAAAGAGTGTTTTCATAAGTTGCAATTCCTGGCATAAGTAAAGAAATACGTTCTTTTAAAAGAATCTGAACTTACCTAAATTAACTGCTATTGTATCAAGTAGCACATGTCACATATGTACCATTTTGGATTTTATTACAACAAAGTTAATCTCTAGTTGTGCAGATGGTTCCATATAAACTTTAATGGAAATTCTGAACTTCACTTACACAGCATTAAATCCTTGCGCAATCAAATTAATGTTACTTATCTGATAACATACTCTTTCATTCTCAGCAAATTACGTCCTTAGTGAGGTTTGGCTCTGCTAACCGCAAAACTGTCTCTCAAGCTCATTCTTTAAAACATATAGACAATGCTAGAATCATAAAGAACAATTTGGAATTGAATTTAAGAAGTAATATTTAATAGCTGGAAAATGGAGGTTGAACCATTTGGGCTACCATTTTATACTGTCTTAATGTTACGTTAGTTCAAACATCTGTTGAACTATTCAACTGATACGTATGTAGCATTAGTATTCCTAATGAATAGAATCAGAAATTGTTATTTTTTAAGTGTTTGTAAGGTTCTCGAGTACTGTGACATATATCCTTTGTGACATGAAACTATCACGTAGATGCTATACTTCTGATAGAACATACTAAGAGACACCAAAGGTACAATAAATGCCTGAGCTCACTGTCAACTAGATTGTAAATATTAATGGTGACTTTAAAACCCAATCAGAAACTAGTCACTAGAATTGGGTATTTCCTAAAGACAGGATGACTTATTTTCAGAAGATTATATAAATATACCGTAAATAACATAACTTCCACATTTAATGAAAATAAACATAATTCTAAAGGCCTGCCAGACCCATAGTCCTTTCATGAAAGGATCAAGGATCAGGCCAGCAGTCGTAAAAACTATGCAAATGTTTTTACATGACAGGACTTTCATTTAAATCAGGTCAGCTTTTTATTGTCTCACTTCTGGCCCTAACAGAAGGTATCCATATTGAATGACCCCATTTTATTTTTGAGATATATACTGTGGATAGTGCACATTTCAAGATTATCCCAAGATAAGAGGTTAAAAGAACCAAAAAAATAACAAGAAAATCTGTACTTAGACTATAAAAACATAGTCATCAGAATGAGAAAATTTTATCAGCAGCTATAAAATTTTGATTTTAGTAAAATATCTTCTTTCTAAATATTAAAAAAAATTTTAAGAGCTGTGAAATTTTGTTTGTGGCATCTGTCACATGATTGCATTACTGTTAATTAAGATGTAAATATATTTTAAAAGCAAACACTATTCTGTAAAATTTTTCAAGAATGCCTATATCATCCTAGTAAAAACAAGTATTTCTAGCTAGCATTAGCTGATAGAAAATAATAGAAGGAACCTGTTTGAAACATCTATTTACCTTATGAAGCCTAAAAGAACCATTTGCTATTGACAGAATGAAGATGACACTTCCATTTTGGAATTCGTTGTTTTACTAGGAAATAAAAATTGTCAAACGGAAAGACAAGTTATACTCTTAATAAAATGACATTTTGGCAGACAGATGTTTTATTAGTAGATATAGCTGCAGCTTACTATTAATTAGCAACTATATTTCCCAAGCATAATAATTATTTTCATCTGAAAACATATTTTAAGGACTTTGTATGCATTCTTAGAAACTCAACATATTTTAAGGACTTTGTATGCATTCTTAGAAGCTCTTGCTTTTCTTTGCCTCCTATGGAGAAAAAGCCAATGTTTGTGATGAAAAAACACAACGAACCAGCCAAACAGGAGACTTTACTGTGGGGATTATGGATTAAAATATAAATATGTTTTTAAGGTAATTAAAAAAAACTATTTCCCAGGGCTTAGAATAAACTTATCATGCCCAATATTTGTTAACCCTGTGAGAGAGATTAAGGAGAACAACCACAACTATCTCATTCAATGCATGAGGGAGGTGTATCCTCCCTCATAAAGTGTGATCATTTCAGAGGACAGTTCATGTAAATATACGTGTATTTCATGGATACTACCATTTTCAATACAACACGCCCTCACTCTACACAGACACATCCATGGAAACCTATTTTATCCTCCTGTGTGTGACTGAAGATGGAATGTTTTTAATTTCTCATAATGAACACCTAATTTCAGGGACTATTCAGGGACTGGTCAAACTGAAGTCTAGGGAAAGGGAGCAAGTATTGATTCATTATGTAACAACACTAATGTTCTTTTGGGGATTTTTATTTATTTGTGTATTTTACCTGATTCACTAAGTAATCAGGGGAATGAGGAAATTGAATATGAAGAGTACACTGTGTTTGAGAAGTATGCAATCTTCTCAGAAAAATCTGAACAGATGCTTTTTTTTTTTATCAGTGGTTTCTTAATAATAAGTTTCCTGATAGTTTTAATTTTCTTTGTTAGGCTAGCCCTGTTTCTGGTATTTGTTTCACATGTAAAAAGTCACGATATTAATATAGTCACAGTTCAATAAAAAATGTCATATGACTATGCCAGGGAACTAGAGATGGGAATGCAAAGCCAAGCATCTACTTTATTATGCAGTTTTGAGGAGTGCGTGTGTGTTCTGGTTACTGCAGGGAGATCACTACTGATCAATACTGACTCAGGTTTTGGATAAAAGCAAATATATTTGAATCTATTTGATTGTGATATTTAATTGGCATTTCCACCTGTGTTTATTCTCCTATAATGTTTATTATTTTAAAGTTTTGCAGACTCAGTAAAGAACTGTCAATCTCATAAGACTTTAACTTAAAAATTAATTGCTTTAAAAATGGAAAAGCCAGACTTTCATTCCCTTCTCAACTTTTGCTATTCATAAAATAGAATATAACTTAGTTCAGAATGAGTTCTCAAAAGAGCCAAAAGCTATTAATAAAGGTACACAAAATCTCAGCTTTGAACACATAGTCATTTTTATACCTCTTTAAAATAGTACTTGATGTTATCTAAGTAGATATATTTTCATGGAATGCAGTTCTATCTGATTATTTCTTGCCACCTTCGTTTTGATTATTACCAGGCAATTTAATTACTTGATAATTGAAACAAAACAACAACAACAACAAAATATTATTGATAAGGAGTTAAAGTCTTTCAACCTCTACTAAATCTAAAGAAAATGTGGAGATCTTGTTTTCTTCACAACTTGTTCTTGAAGTAGCTCTGGCTGTTCTGATATACTTTAACTGATCTAAACTTCTATAGCTTTTAGGCTAAAAATGTATTGCTGCCAGTAAGAGATGATGCAAAAGCATGAAAAGTAAAATAATTTAAAGTGAAAATCTACATAAACACAGATTTTAAGGCACATGGAAATAAAGATTAGGAAAGCAAAATCGAAATCTCCTTTGTACCTTCAACTTTTAGTGGAAAGTAAATCCTCTAATACTGCTTTAAAAAACTCATGACACAGAATTTTAATAGTTCCTCAGTGACATGGCTCAGGATATGATTCATCTGAACCTACTAAGATTCATTCTTTAAAAGAAAACCATTTCTTTTATGGGAACCATATCTTACATGGGAAACAGCTGATAAATCAAAATTCTGTTTCCAATGTATTACTTAGTGATGCTCTTTAAGGTAAGAGTTTTCTATTCCATTAAAAGACTTTTACTATATTTACTCAATTTTATGTTAATTAGAGTGAATGGTAATTTAATAAAAGATGCATTGGTAATACCTGCCATTCACCATTAACAGTTAACCAAAAAGATGTGTATTTGAACAGTGGCAGTAAATTAATATTCAGTTCAAGTGTTTTCTCATCAAAGTAAAAAGGTGTTTTTGTTTTCACCCTGTTCATCAGGGAAGTGGGTAACCAGTGTTGAATTTGATGGCATGAAAATATCATGCTCTAGAAACTTAAAAAGACAGAGCTAAATTAAGGGCTAAGGTAAGGTTTAAGGATTCATTGAATGCAAACATTTTGAATATACTAGAAATGGTGACTGAAAAAATAAGTAGGTGTTAATGAGAAAAGATAGACTTCTTTATACTTGAAATGACTTAAATATAGTCCTACAAGGAGCTATTCATTAGAATAATTCTATTTTTATCTACACTCAAACACTGGAAATGACTTGCTGTTGACAGATCTAGAGATACAGATAGTATTTATATGGAAATGTTTTCATCTTCAGTAATATCTTCTGAGCTCACCTGAGTCATGAGAACCCTTTCCAAAGAGCAAACTATGCCTGATCTTATGAAAGGGTTAAAAATAGGTCATTTTCTTCAGAAATTTTGTTGTGATTTACATCTGCCGTGCACAGAATCTTTATTTACTGTACAGGGTGGTGGATTTCAATTATTCAATTTCATATTTTTCTTCCCTTAAAAACAATTTAATGTGTCATGAGGTATAATATAGAAATGAATGAAAAATTGAGAAATAAGTCTCAATGTTGGAAAGTTAATGCATGGGATTTTTGTTTTTGTTATCTACTTTAAAGCTGTTTTTGTTTGTTTTGTTTTGTTTCCCAGTCTGAACATCAATACAGAGTATTTGGCAATGATTTTGCTACAGAATAAAGTTTGTGAACCAAAAGCAACAACAACAAAAACACTATAATCTCTAAGGCTATGGTCAAGCTAACCACACAATCGGTCTCTATAAAAATTGCATGACTTACTCTATTTGTAATATTTATATCTACTCTATATAGATCATTTTATGGGTTTTACTTTTTTTTACTTAAAAAGACCCTTTAAGCTTTCCATTTAAAAGACAGTAATCTCCAGTATGAATAGCTTCATAACTTCTATCACTGTATAAGAAAGAAGCAGGTGAACCAAATTTAATATATAAAACATTTACATTTATAGTTTTTTTATTAAAGAAATATCCAACCCAAGTTCATTTCATTTGTGTTGACTTTCTATTGACCCTTCCAAATAAGAGAAGTGATGGAGTTCATCAGAATATATGCATAAGTCATAAACACATTGAAGAGAGACTTTTTAAAATGAAGAAGCAAGAGGTCAAAATAGAAAAGAGCTTCCTCACATTGTAAATGTGATGACTCAACTAACGAATAGTTCAAGATATTTGCCAATTATGCTAAACAGCCAGAAAACACAAAAATTTTTCATTCATACATGATATTGAATAATTTAGATCCATCATATTTGATCCTTTTTGGCATCCTTCAGTTATTGTTCATAAGGTGACTTTTTAACTGGTTTGTGATGTACTACGTAGCCATTGTTCAAATCAGTATCTTTAACTTCCGTATTATAGAAGAGAAATTTTAAAATCTTTTGAAATTCGTGTTTCGGGTTTTTGTACATTGTAACCAGCCATTTGTGAAACTTGACCGCATATAATTGTATTACTTAGAACAAATGTTTTGCAACCACCTTTAAAAGATGTTATACATTTCAGTATTTTTACAATGTCTTCTTTAGAATGTGTGGGAACATATTTGTCAGGTTCAGATGAATTATGTAACAATGAAACCTCAAAGCTGTTATGAAGTGTACAGTTTATGATAACTTTTGTAAAAGAAAATGGAAAAGCACTTGAAATATAATTTTACTGTTTCATATGTATTTTGAAAAATAAATAAAGCGATTATAAATTATTTTTGGATTTGAAGAAAATACCTTTTAAGATTTAATTTTGAGACCTTTGTATTGCTAAGTTTTACTCTAGTAGTCATTGTTCTTGCCACTCATTAGAGAGCGGATTGATACAATTATCAATAATTCACTATCAGGAGCAACTGAATGTATTTTAAAAATCTCACTTAATACACACTATTTTTTCACAAAACCATTAAAGTCCTGGATTATCTCCATTGAGGAATAATGAAACATTTATTAATCAAGTGTTAAAGAGGCAAGTACTACCTACACATATTAGCTACATTTGATTCATCTGCAAATAGTCCCTATAAATAGCAAATGATCCTGTAGCTGGAGTATACCAGTTATTTTATTCATTTGCTTCTGTTTTTCCTCAGATTTTCAAAAAGATTTTCATAAGGAACATTGGTGTTGCAACTAGTCTTAGGTGGTCACCATGGCACATGACTCAAAGGAAATCATGATCATTGATAAAGCAGATATTCTATACTAGAGTCATCACTTTAAACAAACAAACAGCTCGTAAGAAGAAGAAAGTAAATAAATGCCTCTGGATACAATGCAGGATATGGAGGTAGTGGTCTGACATGTCTGGACTTACTTTGAAGTTTCTACACCCAAAAAGTGTGCAGCGCCTAAATAAAATCCAAGTTGCTTTTAAAAAAGCAATTAAATGGCTACTTTTAAATATTTTTTTTGTTAGAAATTCCAAGTATCTCCTCGACAATTGTTTATATTTCTATCCACACTGATTTAAAATTTACATTTCCACTAACAATATTCTAAGTACCCTAATCATTACTTGGTAGTATTATTATCATTCAAATCTTTGCCAATTTGAACATGACAAAGATGACATCTCTTCAGTGTTTTGATTTTTATTTCTTTTTTTCTAGTGGTATTGATCACTTTTCATATGTACTGATTAGTTTTGGATTTCATTGTTTAAGACTTTTCCCATTCTTCTATAAAAACTTATTCCTTACTGATTTTTAGAGGTTGTTATCCCATTTTTTTTAAATGCATACACATTTTTCATAGGATCATATCTTAGCCATAGCTCCATTTTGCTAACCAGAGGTGTAATAATTAGGTTATGATCCTATAGGCAACTTATATAATATATATGATGAAACATATACAATGCAAAATATATGCAAGAAATATAAAGCAAAGTGCAATCAGAAGTTATCATCTCTTAAAAAGCATGAGTTGTTATCTTGACAATTTGGGCTGTCACCACCAAAGTGTCTGACAGAATCTGAAAGCATCCAATTCATGGACAAGCTATTTAAAATTCCTTTGTGTGGAAGATTTGAACAGTTTTGATTCTATCCACTCTTATAAACAATATAATAGAAATATATATCCATTAATGTCTACAGAAAATAAAACCAAAAATCTGAATAGTAACCTCAAATAAGATATTTGACAGTCTCTGGTTTTTTAACCCACTTTTCCTCCAAATGGTAAAAATCATCTAAAGTTCCAAATAGGAGTATAAATTATGTGAACAGAATCAATTCCTACTATGAATGCACTTAGTGAATTTAATTGTTAGCTGGTATGCATTTTCATGAGCAATTTCTTTTAAATTTCAGAACAAATAAGACTGAATATTTTATCTTAAATGGAAAGCTACACCTGAGTCCAGAGATGGGAAATCAAACCAGAACATAAAGGAACTAACATGTGAGAATCATACTGAGAACACAAAACACAAACAGGCCACAACACTGCACAGTTCCTTAGGGTACTGATCACACTGTAGTCTATGTAAATGGTGCCTCCAGGATGACACAAGTCTAACCAACTTAAATGAGTGAACAACAATGGAGCAGTAGTACTAAAAGCTATAGAGTTACCTCAACCAGAAGCTGTAACTGAAGGCTAAGGTCAAGAATTAAAGGACAGTTTTTTTGTTTTGTTTTGTTTTAAAGTGGCATCTTACCTAAAACATACAGTTCATGTATTATGCACCAAGCACTCTGCTCATTTCATACCTTATCCCTAATCTATACAAAATCCCTGTGAAGTATTATTATGACCATTTTTAAATGGAGAAACTGAGGTTCAGATCAATTAAGCAGATACGCATAATACGTAATGGCAGAGCACAGTTTTGAATAAATGGTTAAACAATTCCAAAGTCTGGGTTTTTACTCTCTACATGTCATGAAATGTAAAAGTTAATATTTATGCAATTTAAGAATTTTTTCATGTATGCTGTTTCTTTTTTTCTCTTTTTCTTTTTTTGCACATGCTGTTTCTTAGTCCTTACCACAAAGCATGTGAGTTTTATCATGTCCATTTCACAGAGATGGTGTTTGTGATTGAAAGAGGTTAGATGAAAGCTCAAGGTCATGTAGTAGATGCTGGGACTGGGCCTCAGATCTAGGTCTTTGGCCCTCAAACTGCATACACAATTTATTAGCTGATGCTTTTTCAGTAGAAAACAACACTAAACATACTATGAAACAAAGGAGAACTTAGTGGCTTTTTTTTTGCCTCTGTAGGTAAATCACCAAGATGAAAGATATATAAATTTCATTGACTTCTACTTTACTCATCTATAAATTGAGATCAATTTTGTCTGCCTGATCTATCAATTAAAGTGTATTTCATTTTTATAATGCGCAAACCATTACACAAATAGTAGGTCCTGGTTTTGGCCACTGACATTATTCTTATCATTAATGCCTAATGTCTATGGATGGCATAAATATTTTTAAGAGCTATGAGCTGGGTGTACAAGCAGACAAAGTTGCTAAAAAGAAGGGAGTAGATACCAAATTGACCCTGACATTACAGAAAAGGGCAAAGAAGGGAAGAGAAGGAGCATGGTACATAAGCTCAGGTCCTATAAAGTCCTGCTAATTATATATAATTTTTAAATTATTTTACCATTGCCACTATTCTAGTTCAAGCCATGAAATCTCTTTTCTGAGTTTTATTAATATTGCTAATTGTTTTAAACATCTCCAGATTCTCATAGAATCTCTACTACTGTCCAGTGTACTGTCAGTACTACTGCCAGTTGTAGTACTGCCCAGAGTACTACTACTCTACTCTCTACTGCCCAGTGCCACCTCTAGAAAACGTATCTCTGTACATCCCATATCCTTACACAAAAACCCTAAATGAATCTTAAAGGGGAGAAGAATGGTTTTGAAACAACAGGAAATTCAGTTTAAAAATAATAATTTGAAAACCTACTTTATATCATACATAAGAGTTAATTTCAGACATATCAAACCTAATTGTAAATCTTAAGCCTATAAGCCTTCTGAAACACCAAGCAGGATATCTTTGTGACCTTGGGGTAAGCACACTTTGTTAAGATCTAGTTTCTTAGAAATAGCCCAAGGCAATTACAGGAGGTCTTAAAAATGGAAAGATTTAAATTCCTGCCAAATTGAAAAGCAACTCAAAGTTTCAAAGCCACTCTATCAGAACCCAAATGAGGTTTTTTATTTTATTTTAATAGAACTTGATGTAAATGTGTTTAGAAAAGTAAAGGTCTATGAACAGCCATATTACTGAAATAGAAGGAGGAAGAGGTGAGACTTACTCTAAAAATATCATGGCTTATTCTGAAGCTATAGTGATTAAAACAGTATCACAATAGTGCAAAGTGAGACAAATCAGTGAAACAAATGGAGCAAAAACATGTCAAGTAGATATGGAAAGGAGGTATGTGACAGAGAGGACATACTAGATTGTGGGGACAATGGAACTATTTATTTAATAACTACACTTGTAAGAATAGTTATTCATAGGGAAAAAATAGAGTCCACATACTAAATTCAACTTCAAATGGCATTAAATTTCAATAACTTTCAAAATTCTATTGTAGAGTAAAAATTTTTTAAAGACAGAAAATGGCTTCTTAAGGCACAAAATATGCCTAACATATTTAGTTTAAAAAGACCAATAAATCGTATTACATTTACTAATTTGATACCAAAAGCAAAGACAACAAAAGCAAAAATAAATAAATAGTACTATACTAACTAAAAACTTCTACACAGCCAAGAAAACCATCAACAAACTGAAAGGGTAACTTACTGATTGAGAGAAAATATTTGCAAGTCATAAATCTGATAAGGGGTTAATATCCAAAATATATAAAGAACTCATCTGACTTAATAGCAATAAAGCAAACAATCTAATTAAAAATTAGGCAGACGAACTGAACAGACATTTTTCCCAAAAAGACATTAAAATAACCAACAGACAGATGTAAAGATGCTCAACATCACCATCATCATGCAAATGCAAATCAAAACCACAATGAGATAACACCTCACACTGTTAAAATGGCTATTATCAAAAAGATAAGAAATAACAAGTGTTGGCAAGGATGTGGAGAAAAGGGAACTCTCCAGCACCACTTGTGAGAATAAATTGGGATAGCTACTATGGAAAACAGTCTGGAGTTTCCTCAAATATTAAAAATAGAACTACCAGGGGCTCCTGGGTGGCTCAGTGGGTTGAGTGTCTGACTCTTGGTTTCAGCTTAGGTTGTGATCAGGGGTCATGGGATTGAGCCCTGCATCAGTCTCCCTGCTCAGGGGGGAGTCTGCTTGAGATTCTCTGCCCCACCTCACTTCCACACTCAGGTGCACACGCTCTCTCTCTCTCAAATAAATAAATAAATCTTAAAAAAAAAAAAGAAAAGAAAGAAAGAAATAGAACTACCATATGATGCAGCATTTCCACTTCTATGAATATATGCAAAGAAAAAAAACACTAATTTGCAAAGGTATCAGCACTCACCCTCATCTATGTTCATTTCAGCATTATTTACAATAGCTGAGATATGTAAAAACATAAGTGTCCATCAACAGATGAATGAACAAAGAAAATGGAAGTATATATGCAATGATAAAATCTTGCTATTTACAACAACATGGATGGACCTCAAGGGCATCATGTGAAGTGAAATATGTCAGAGAAAGACAAACTCCATATGATCTCGTTATGTGTGGAATCTTAAAAAAAAAAAAAACCTACTAAGGTCATAGATACAAAGAACAGATTGGTGGCTGCCAAAGGTGGCAGGTGGATATGGGGCAGGGAGGAGGAGCTGTGAAATTGGTGAAGAGAGGCAAAAGGAACAAACTTCCAGTCATAAAATAAATAAGTCATGGGGATGTAATGTATGTCACGGTAACTACAGTTAATAATACCATATTGAATATTTGAAAGTTCTTAAGAACACAGATTTTAAAAGTACTCATAACAAGAACAAAAAATGCTGTTACGATGTATGGTGAAAGATGTTAACTAGACTTACTGTGATGATCATTTCACAAATATCAAGTCATTATGTGTACACCTGAAACTAATAAAATGTATGTCAATTGTACCTCAATTTTAAAAACTTAAATAATTTGTCATTATCAAAAAAAAGGATACCTTTAAAAAAAAAGGAACACCTTTAAAAAGTGAAAAGGCAAACTCAAATTGGGGATAAGATATTTACAACACGTATGATTAACAAAGGATTAGTACCAAGTTATATGAAAAAAATCTTACAAATCAGTAAGAGCTTAAATAACCTAATTTAAAATTTTAAACATGAAATCCATGAAAGATATTTTAAGGAGGAAGAGAAATGCATATGGGTAATAAACATATAAAGAGATGCTCCACCTTATTAGTCAAGGAAATACAAATCAATTTTTAATGAGATAGTGATATATACCATTAACTGACAAACTCACTAAATGTAAACAATACCAGCTCTAAAAAGGTGGTAATTAATAGGATTCCTAATACACTTCTTTTTTTTTTTTTTTTTTAAAAGACAACATAGAGGATTTTTTTTTTAATTTTTTTATTTATTTGATAGACAGAGATCACAAGTAGGCAGAGAGGCAGAGAGAGAGAGGAGGAAGCAGGCTGTCCGCAGAGCAGAGAGCCCGATGTGGGGCTCGATCCCAGAACCCTGGGATCATGACCCGAGCCGAAGGCAGCGGCTTTAACCCACTGAGCCACCCAGGCGCCCCCCTAATACACTTCTTATAGGAGAGTAATATTAAGAAAACTATTTGGGAATATCTATTAAACACCCACATACCCAGGACAGAGAAATTCCACCCCTGAGTATAAACCCAGAGAAACCTTTACTCATGTGGATTTAGTAGATAGTACAAGAATTTTCCTAGAAATATTGTACAAATAGGATGCATAAAAGCAAGGAAGTGACCCATGTGCCTATACATAGGGCACTGGATAAAGTATGGTATATTCAACAAGAGCAGTGAAATCACTAAATTATTTCTGTGACATGGATAAAATTTAGTAACAAAACATTGACTAAATCACTATACTCTGAAGAATTTATGTATATATGTTTATATAATTTTTTAATCTCTAAAGAATATTGTATCATTTGCAAACAAAACCTACTCACAAACTAATTTAAAAGAGCAATAGGATAAAAATCGTGATAATTGAATAAGAACATACTATAGATCAGTGACATGAAATTTAGATTCCAGAAATAAACCCTCATATTTATGATCAATCAATTTTTGACAATTATGCAAAAATAATTCAGTGAGGAAACAATAGTCATTTCAACAAATTAGTGCTGGGACAATTGGATATCCACATCCAAAGGAATGAAGTGGGACCACTACCTCACCCAATATATAAAAACTAAGTCAAGGTGTATCAAATACCTACATGTAAGAGAAAAAATGATAAAATTCTGAGAAGAAAACATAGGCATAAATTTCCATGACTTTGGATTTAGCAAGAAAAAGCACTAGCAATCAGAGAAATAAATAAATTGAATTTCATCAAGATTAAAGCTTTCATGTTTCAAAGGATACCATCAAGAAAGTAAAAAGACAAACTACTGAATGGGAGAAAATATATGCAACTTATATATCTTATGAAAGACTCATGTCTAGATATATAAAGAACTCTTATAACTCAGTAATAAAAAGACAAAAAACTCAATTTAAAAATGGGCAAGGGATCTCAAAAGACATTTCTCCAAAAAGACATACATATGGCCAATGAGCACTAAAAAAGATGTTCAGCATCATCAGTTATCAGGGAAATGGAAATCAAAAATACAATGAGATACCACTTAACACCCACTAAAATGTCTATAATTTAAAAGATAATAAGAAGAATTTACAAAACTGTAAAAAATTAAATGAAACCTTCATTGATGTTTATTAGAAATGTAAAATGGCATAACCAGTTTAGAAAATTGTGTGGCAGTTCTTCAAAATTGTAGACATAAAGTTATGATATGACCCAGCAATTCTACTTCCTAAATATATCCCCAAGAGAAATAAAAACACATGTCTGCAAAAACACTTCTACATGGATGCTAACAGCACCATTATTCATAATAGCGAAAATAAAGGAAACGACCCAAATGCCCATCAGCTGGTGAAGAGAAAAACAAAATGCAATATAACCACACAGTGGAATATTATTTGGCAAAAGTAAGAATGAAACTCTAATACATGCTACAACATGGTGAACCTTGGGACATTATGCTAAGTGATAGAAGCCAGTCACAAAAGACAGTATCAACATGATGATTCCTTTTAAGTGAAATGGCTAGCATAGACAAATACATAGAAACAGAAGGTAGATTAGTAGATGTCTGGGGCTGCAGTAGATGAGGAGCATAGGAAGGACTGTAAAGGGCACAGGATTTGTTTGGGGATGATGAAAGTATTCTAAAATTGATTGTAGTGATGATTGTACCAGTATGTGAATACACTAAAAAAAATTAATTATATGCTTTAAGTGGATGCATTTTTTTGGTATATGAATTGTATCCCAATAAAGCTGTTGCTACAAAGAGAGAGAATGACCAAAAATCCAGGGTAAAGTTTATTGGAAGTGGGAGCTTGAGGAATAGAAAAAGGATGAACAACTGTATAGGCATAAATAACTGGAAATAGTCTAGTTATTGATTAAGTTGTGAGTTCATAGATGTTCTTTATATTAATAACACACACATGCACCATACCTAACAAACATAAAAGAGGACCTTGCATGGACCAATGAAGATAATCTGTCTACAAACCAAACACTATGATGAACAAAATTCTGAGCAACTAAGGTCCATTTAAAAATTAATCAATTAACATCTATCCTGTTAAATCCTATAAATCACATCCCCAGTTCAGAAAACTGGGATCAATTAGTGGATCAATATTCTTAGTTGAATCTGTGAAACAGAGATAAAAATTTAATTTTATAACCTAAAATAATAAATGCAAGAATGAACAGGCACTGATCTCTTTCAATCTCTCTTCTACAAGAATCAATAATGACATCCATGTTCATTCCCCATTGTCCCCATTTCCTCCACACCCATATTCCCTTATAAATATATTTGTTTCATTTTATTTGCCACCACAGTTTCAGTGGTTATATAGACTATGGAGAAATGAAAGAAAGAGTAAGGATAGTAGCAGTGTTGGCCAAAGCACTACCATATAAAACTGGCAATGGAACAGAGACTGGGGAGAGTGCTCTTATATTTTAAAACATGGTTTATAACTAGTATCACAAAATGTTTAATTGAAAAATGTTCATTTCATTATTTATAATTTGAAATACCAGTTTTGATGTTTGTTTTTTTGTTTGGCTTTGGAATTTTTGCTTTTATGTAATTCCTCTTTACCCTCCTCCATAGTTTAGTTTCTCTTCAATGCTCTTACTTTTGAACAGGAAGTAGAGAAAGGCTATACTCCTATTTTGGCACCCTTAGAGCAAAAGCCCCAATTCTTAACATATGATGCACAAGTTTCAAGGAAAAAATAATATGTGAATCCAAAAGCCAGTTTCAGCAAATCACTATAATTATTAGTCAAGTTACATTCTTAAACATTATTTCACATAACCCATGATGATGTACAATTCAATGTGTTTTCAACAAACAATATCATTTCTTACATGCTACACCTTTGCCTTCTTCAAACCAATTTTGGGAAACAAAATGCCTGAATTTCAGATGCATAGTGTCATATAATTTTTTCTTTAATTCAGAGCATTTTGGAATTCTTATTCCTTACAAAGCCTTACCATTGTTCAGTCCAAAAGGTGGATTTTCTATATCACCACTAAAATTCAAATATATGTAGACACTATAAATACTAGCACTGATCTTATTTAAATTAATTTTGATTTATTTAATTCATTATAATAACTTCTTTCGTTTTTCCATCTGTCTCTTCAATAACAATAAAATTTAAGAATCTCTTTTTATACAAATTTTGGCATTTAATCCAGCTATCTTGCATGAACTGACAGCTGTCATTTATTTGTACATCAATATTTCTACCAGAAACAACTAAATAAGCCCCAAAAAATCCAGCTACCAATGTCATACAACATTCCAGTCCTTGTGATTCTATTTAAAATTTGCACAATTTTCTAAGAATATTATCTTATGAACTAAAAATAATTCTACTTTTATGGACCATATCCATAATGAACTAAATTAGCCTTCTTAAGTATAGGCATAGTTGTCTAAGTAAATATAATAGCTAGTTGTTGTGCATTCTACTTGTTTAACCTATTATGAGGGTTAGGTAATTTAATTATGACTATTGTAAATCTCAGCAATAGTTTTATCATGAAATTACCATTTAGTCCTTTGCATTGATTTCCTGATTTTTTTGTACTTTTTAAAAATATTTTCTGAAATTTTTTGTTATATTTTTTATATTTTAATTTTTTATATGTTCTGAAATGTTTTATTGTTCAATGTTGTCTTCATCATTGTGTTGTTAAATTAGAATATTTTGTATCATAAATAGCTATTTTTCATGGGTAAATTTTTTTTAAAGATTTATTTATTTAACAAAGAGAGAGAGCACAAGCAGAAGGGGCAGAGGGAGAGGGAGAGAACATCTCAAGCCAGACTCCATGCAAAGCAAGGAAACTGACATGGGGCTCAGTCTCATGACCCTGAGATCATGACCCAAGCCAAATCTAAGAGTAGGATACTCAACCATCTGTACCACCTGGGAGCTATGGCTAACTTTTTATTGTTAAATGATGTAATCAAGAGGATTCTATCTCCTACATATAAAAAGATAGGAAAAATCCAAAACCAAGAAATTTGAAAATTTGAAGTCTTGATTTAAAGTTTCCTGCTTTAAAGATAATTTAGTTGATACTCTTTCTCCATCCAACTTTATATTAAACCTTAATATATACTCTCATTATATTGGCACCATATGGTGAAACTTCTTAAGATTTTTAATGTATTCATTTGAGAGAGAGAGAGGGAGCAAATGAAAGCACAAGCAGGGAGAAGGGTAAGAGGAGAAGAAGACTCCCAGCTGAGCAGAGTATGCAACCCAGGGCTCGATTCCAGGATCCCAGGATCATAACCTGAGCCTAAGGCAAATGCTTAACTGACTGAGCCACCCAGGAATCCCACAGAAATTTCTTTATAATATTTTCTTTACGTTCTTGTCTTAGTAGTTGAGTGTGTAGAAATTGTTGTGAAAATGTTAGTACAGGCTTTCGCATTGTTTTAAAGTCCTCACAGGTATCGAGAAATAAATTTCACCTGACCATAGCTGAGATTTAGCATATTTTATGTGTCTTACATGAAAACATTGTACAGTGTTATCATAAACAAGCAAGTATGTTTAAACAGGCATAATGGCAGGACATATGCAGGACAGAGAAGGTGAGATAGAAGTGCCAGAATCAGTTGTGTTATTTTCAATTTCTTTCTGGCTGAAAATATTCCAGGGTTCACTTTGCCACATAGAGGACAGAAACATGATTTCTCTCTTACATCACCTTTTTACTGTACTTTTGAAAATTTTACCACATTTTAACAGTGGCACGTTCTTCCTCCTTCAAATTGTGGGTATTGTACAGCACATATGCATTCCTAAACTTCACTGAACTTATTCTTAAGATCAGAAAGGAGAACAATATTCTCTGAGTTTTACAGAGAAAATAATGTCATAAAACAATCTGTATAAGACTAAATTTGCATTCAATTAGAAGAACAAAAAAAGATATTTTTAGATGTATAAGTAGCTAGAAAATATAATATACACACACACTTAATACAAAATATTTAAAGAAGTAGTTCAACAAGATGAGAAAAGAACAAAAAACAAAGAACTTAAGAACAGTCACAGTACAAACAAAAACTGGCAAAGAAATTAAGAAATTATGGAAGAAGAAAGGCCAGTTGAATTTATTATAATATATGGAGGTTGTCAGTACATGCTTAGACACAAATATTCAAGGAAAATAACAGTTATAGTTATCTAAAAACAGATATTACTAAAATAAAAACAAAGTAAATTTTGTTTTCTTCTAAACTGAAAGAAAAAAAACAGTCAATACAGCAAAAGACCAAAAAAAGAAGAAAAATAATAAGCCATTAAAAACAATAAATTACATAAGAAGATAACATAAGACCAGATATTAGATAAGGCAAATAGGAACCTTCAGCTATTTATATCAAACACTGTCAGATTAAGTAAATAGATACATGCTTAACAGTGGCACTTCAGCAAAATAAATTATACGACATACTGTATTTTTAAAAAAATCACACTCCAGAAGAATACTTGGTATCAGAAAATTATTTTTATAAATTTTAAAGAGAAATTGCAAGCAGAAGATTTCATATTTAAAACCAGCTGCTGGGGCACCTGGGTGACTCAATCTCTTAACCACCTGCCTTCAGTTTGGGTTATGACCTCAGGGCCCTGGGATGGAGCCCAGTGTCCATCTGGCTGCTGGGCAGGGAGTCTGCTTCTTCTTCTCACTCTGTCCCAAACCCCTATTTCTCTCTCTCCATCTCAAATAAATAAAACCTTTAAAAACAAACAACTGGCTGCCTTCTGAAGAGCGTGAACACACAGCAGTGCAAGAGAGGAGAGGTGCAGCGGTCTCAGCCACTGTCTCAGTTACATGTAGATGCATAGATTTAAAAGTACATCAACTGGGACTGCTTCAGGACAATGCTTTTTGCTGAGGTTGGTTTTTTCTTTAATGAAAATGTCTCTTGCTAATCTTTCCCTTGGATTTTGATATATCAATTTCAACATAAAGAAAGAGACAGAGCTAAATTGTTTTGCAAAATTAAGGAAAGAAGAATTTGAACTGAACTAGAGGAAAGCAAGAGATTGGAGCCAATGAGACTGGTAACTATGGGGGAAAGTATCAAAAAGAAAGTTCTGGTAACAATAAAGCCTAGAAGGAGCATCAAAGAACAGACATATCTAATGAGATTTTAAGATTCTGCTATGACCCCTAACATTCTTCCTTCTGTAAAGCCCTCATTGTTCACACTGACATCTGTGTGAGCAGATGTGTAAGGTGACTTGTACAGGTGCTGAGATCCATGCCACTGTGAGGCTGGGGACAGGAGGAAAGAAAGCACACAGCAGCCCAGGAGAGGAAGGATAGGGTGCTCTCAGGTACCATCTCAGTTACAAACTAATGCAAAAAAAAAAAAAAGTAGATAAAACTGTCACTGTTTTAGGATGATGCATTTTGCTGTGATTGTTTTTTTCTTTATATATACTGTAATATTTCAAATATAGGGAATGCATTTTACTATAAATGCTAATGATTTTATAACAAGGGAAAAAACTCTTTAGTCATTAGTTCATTCAATCAATATCTACTGAGCAGCTTTCTATGTCAGCCATGAAGACTTAAAATTCATCAGTGATCAAAAATACAAAAATAACCAAAATTCATTATCTTATGGTGATTAAATTCTACTGAGAGGCATGAGCTATACTTAGTAAATAAAGTATGTATGGCAGAATCGAATAATGGTATTAAATAAAGAGAATAAATTAAGAAGAACCACTGGTGCTAGGAAGGGTAGGTTGTCATTTTAAATAGGGTGGCAGAATAAAAAAATTAAATAGGGTAAGCCTTTGGGAGGTCACATTTAAGCAAGACTATAAACAAGGAAAGAGTTAAACACAAAACTATCTAGAAAGAAGAATGTCCCAGGCAAAGAAAATGACCAGTGAAAGACCTAAAATAGAGAATACTTACATGCTCAAAGAAGAGCAAGCTGGCCAATGGGCTGCAATGAGTGGAGTAACCAGATGAACAATCAAAGCACAAGCACATGTGGGTCATGTAGGACTTTTAGGGTTATTGTAAGGAATTTGACTTCCTTCCCACTTAGGAAACCATTATGAGGGTTTCAGAACACGAGTGACAAAATCCAACTCTTTGACCAAAAATCAGCCCATCTACTATGTCAGATGTAGACTATATTATAATGGAGGCAGAGAGAGAATAGTGAAAACTAGGTGAGGGATAAATGGCCACTCACCAGTGTAATAGCAGATAGAAATGGAGAGAATTGACTGGTTTTTAAGATATTTTGAAGTTTGAACCAAGATTTCCTGCAGATTGAAAAACGGCTCAAAGTCTGTTGGCCTAAACTGCTGGAGGGACTAAGCTGCCCTCATCTGAAATGGGAACAGAAAGAAAGAGTGGATTTGGAAGCAGAAGGGCAGAAGTTTAGTTTGGGATAAGTTTAAGCTTGAAATACAAGTAGGCCTGGAGTGGGCAGCTGTATATATGAAAGAAGTCCAGACTGATAACATGAATTTGAGAATAAACTGTCTATAATTAGGGGTGCCTGGGTGGTGTAATCTATTAAGCTGTCAACTTCAGTTTCAGCTCAGGAAGGATTCAGCTCAGGTCATGATCTCAGGGTGATGAGATCAACCCACTGTTGGGCTCCTCACTTAGTGTGGAGTCTGCGTAAAGACTCTCTCTTCCTCTCCCTCTCTCCCTTCCCCCTGTTCTCTCTCTCTCTCTCTCTCTCTCTCTCTCAAAATAAATAAATAAATCTTTTAAAAAAGTAAACTGTATATAATTGGAATTTAAAGCCACGGTATCATGAATGGAGTGAGGCATGGATCCTGTAGAGGGAGCAGTAAAGCAGACTAAGAAAGCACAGCAGAGGTGGTGGAGGAAAATCAGGAGGGTGCAGATTTCTACAAATCAGGTGAGGAATGTGTTTTAAGAAAGATATAATCAATTGAGTCAAATGTTTCAAAAAGATGAAGCAAGATGAGGACTGAGAATTGGCCAACAGATTTCGTGACTTGTGACCTTACTTAATACACACAGTTCCAATGGAAGGATGAAACCAAAGTCTGGCTAAGAGGCAGAGAGTAAGAGGTTAAGAGGAAATTAGAAGTGAGGAATTTGAGACAGTGAACAGGACAACTGCAAAGAGGAACACAGAAGAATAGGACTGTATTTGGTGGGGACAGTAGGGTCAAGAAAAGTTTTAATTTTTTTTTTCTTTTAAGATGGGGCAATAACATCATGCTTGTGTACTGCTGGGAATAATGGTATAAACAAGGAAAACATAATAATACAAGACAGAGAGGTAGTATCTGTGGAGCAATGTCTTTATATAAGAGAAGCCGAGGTCTAAAGCACCCATGGTAGGACTGGCTTGAATCAGGGGCAGAGGTAGTTCATGTATCAATTGCTGCCAGAGCTTTTATTTACTGGTGTTGGTAGGTTGGTCAATATGGTGCTGGCATCTGAGGAAGTTCTCCTTTGAACACTTCAGGATTCTCAGTAGAGAAGGAAGCAAGGGTGTCAGCTGAAAGGGAAGACCACAAGGGACGTATTCAAAGACTGGGAGAAGAAGAGGTGAGACAATCTTATAGATGAATGGAGGGAAAGCAGCCCCGGGAAATGTTTTATGATCACAGAGCAGGGTCCACTTTCAGGTTCTTGGCCCTGAATTTGAAGTAGGAGCAGTGAATGTGGTTGCACATTTTTCTCCAGCCATGCTCAGCTTCAGGAGTATAAGCATAAAATTTTGATAGAATAGGAATAACTGAGGGATGAGCTGAAAAGATAGGAAATAGTGATCCAAGAAAAGAGTCATGGAAGTGAGATAATAGAAAGATTACAGTTATTTGTCTTCTCCAAGGAAAGACAATCATACCACTGTAAGTCATAATAAATATAGTTTGTAAAATATAGTAAACAGATTGATATAAAGTCTTTCATTCATTTTGTTCTACAGATGTTATTGAGATTCGCTATGAGTGAAGAAAATGAACCTATCCCCTATCATTATGGAGCTTAATTTGAGGGCAGGAATGACCTATTAATCAACAATTCTAATTGAGACATACAACTTTTTTATACTGTGGAGCAGGAAGACCTAAACTACTCTGTTGGAGAGCTTAGTTGATGGAAACTTCACTGGAGGAAGGGATACTTTAGCTGTGACATGAAAAATGGGAAGTTGTAAGGTGAGTGTGGTGGAAAACAGAGAAAACTGCCTATGCCAAGATGCTGAGCACTTTAGAAGAAAAGTAAGATGCTGGTTATGGGTAGAACAGAAAGGCTGGCAGAGTGAGGAGCAGTACTGGGTGAAGCTAGGTAGGAGCCAGTCCATTAATTAGTACGACTACTAATAATTTGTCCTTTTTTTTTTTTTAAGATTTATTTATTTGACAGAGAGAGAGCGAGCACAAGCAGGAGAAGTAGCAGGCAGAGGGAGGGGGAGAAACAGGCTCGCCGTGGAGCAGGGACCCTGATGTGGGGTTTGATCCCAGAAACCTGGGATCATGACCTGAACCAAAGGCAGATGCTTAATCCACTGAACCACCCCAGATGCCCCTGGACTTTCTAATAGTTGAATGGTTGCCCACAGACAATAAAGTTTCAGGTTTACATTTTTTTTAATATTGAGGGAATAAAGTGGAGGTGAGCAAGAGTGAAACAAAGATAAAGAACACTGAAGGCAGGACATTTCTAATGGATTGAGGTGACTGGAATGTCTAACTGTCTATGTCAAGTAATCCCAAACATTTGCGGATAGTAAGAAGGAAACAAGGTCTTTAAGGATAGAAAGGAAAATTCTGAAAAAGTTATTGAAAAGCAAGAGAAAGCTACAGATGTTAATGTTGATGTTGAAGGGCTGAAGCATAAAAATAAAACAATTACACCACAACATACCTTGAGGGCATTATGCTAAATGAAACAAGTCAGACAGAGAAAGACAAATACCATATGATCTCACTTATATGTAGAATCTAAAAACACTGAACTCACAGAACAGATAGTAGATTGGTGGCTGCCAGAGGCAGAGGGCTGGGAAGATGGGGAGATGTTGGTCAAAATGTACAAACTGAGATGAATGGGTTCCTGGGATCTAATGTGCAATATGGTGACTATAGTTAACAATACTGCATTGTATACTGGAAATTCATCCTAAGGGTAGAACTTAAATGTCTCACTATAACAACAACAAAGTGATAATTAAATGAGGCAGAAGATATGTTAACTAATCCTATTGTGGTAAACATTTTATAATATATATATATACATAAATCATATTGTACATTTTAAATTTATACAGTGTTACATGTCAATTATATCTCAATTAAGCAGGGAAAAAACTAAAGGTTATAAAAACTGACAAGAAGTATAAGAGGTTGTGGCCTTACAGTGGGATGTCTGAATTGGTGACTTTAAGTTAGAGCAGTTTGGGGTAGCCAAAGGTACAGGATGCACACATGGAAATGAGAATCTCAGATGGTTCAGAGGACATCATTTCAGGCAGGTGACCAAGGTATTAGCCTAAGTATTTCATATAATTTAACCCAGAGATGAGTGGGGTATGACCCCACTGCTTGAGAAATGCTACAGGAGGAAGTTATGTTAAAGCAAACATGTAGAAGACTGAGGCTTTATAAGAGTTTGCTGATCACAGATAAGGAATAGCAAATGGCACAGTAAGAGGGTCTAGGTGAGTCTAAAGGGATGAGAGATCAGATCAGTGGAGAAGAGCCCCAGAAGCATTAGAAGAATGTGAGCTGGGGTGTGGTGGGATGACTAGAGTGTCTGAGGACAGCAGGAATACCAGACAGCAGATTTCACTTCAGCAGTCCCCGGAGAGTGCTGGGCTCTTAGCTTCCCAGGGTTGCTGAAGTCTGGAAAAGATGCCACTTTTCTTGTGAGGAGGTGGAGGGTAAGCTCTCTTGCCCTTTTTGTGTGATAGCTCCTAGAGAATGTTTCTTCTATTAAATTGCATTATGCAAGACCCCACTATTACTTCAATTCTCTGAAAAAGTTAAATTTTCCAAAAAAGAAGAAAGATGAATAGCTTTAAGTGAGGGTTAGGAGCATGAGTCACTTTGTCCCCAAGTGCCACCCCCATGCCCCGTAGGATGATCTAAAAAGCAAGCTCTCCAGTGTAAAGTGTGTATTCTCATTTTCTGCGGCTTGATGGCACCTCACTTTCAATGAAGTGGTTTGTACTTCTACCATAAATGGAGACTCTTCAGCTGAGATATCACACAGTCTTCAATTAACCGATTCTCTTATTCCTAGTTGTTTTTGACAAAAGCCAACTTATGCAACCCATTTTGGCTAAATGAATCATCACATATTTTTATAAATTGTATCTATATCATGAAAGCAATGACTAAAGCACTTTAAAATCTCTTTACATAATGTGATTTGTTCACTCTGGGTAAGAAAAGTTTTATGAATTCTGGCTGTTCACTAAGTGCCATGTGTGTGGAGGGTGCCATACACCGGCTCTATCCTGACTCTCTCAATGGAAATAGCACCAAAAGAAAGTTTCAACCAAATGTTTATCACATAAACTGCTCCCCTGAATCCATCTCTTTAGTACTTTAGTGAATAGTTTGGAACAATGTGGGAATAAAAAAGAGGTTTGCTTTAAGCTCTCCTTTTTAAACAAAATTGATGAGCGGCACCTCAGAAGAAAAATGACATTTCTCTATCATCATTTCTCATTCCCTAGAATTCAAAACTCAAATAGCAGGTATTCCCTTCATTAATTGGGAAAAAGACTGAGAGCAAGACCCCACCAAAACCCCAACCTGAAAAGGCACATCTAAAATTTGAAATGACCATGAACCTTTCTTTGCTTTGAAAGGGATTTGGTAATCCCATTTCTGCTCTTAGGAAAGCTTTACCATTAGTAATTCTAACAGACGTTGAGTGCTTATTCAGAGCACTAACTTAGTCTCTGTTGTCTAGTTTGGCTTAGGGTGTACACCAATATTGATAGCAGATGACTCAGTGCATTTCTATACTTATGAGAGCTATGTGGAGACCTCCCTGAATGTGGAAGGCTCTACAAAATTGAGCTCCTGTTGACCACTGGCCCATTGTCTTTTGAAGGAAAATTGATTTGGGTATGCGTAGACAGGGCTGTTTGTCCCACTTAGTCCAGACTGCCTTTCGCTTGCCTTTACCTTCTCTGTTCCACTTTTCTCATGTTTCCCAGTCTTCATCTTTAAGAATTTTTTTTTTTTGACATTGTAAAAAGAAAGATTAGAAGTGGCTGCTGTGGCTCTTGCTCCAGATAGAACTAGCTTTGGTGTAACTTTGCCAGTAGAGACCCACCCTGGACACATTAGTATGAGTACCTTCCAGGGTCCTCAAAGTCCCCATGTTAGAACACATGGGTGTATGCTGCCTGAGCCACTGCCCAGTAACCACATAAAGAAGTCCTGAAAGCAACTTGTAAGCATTACATTGGGCAAGTGGATTACATGGGTGTAACAGAAAAAAACTGGGGCATAGAGAGTACCTAGTCAAACTGACCCGGAACTTTCCTCTACTTCAACTTATACTAATAACTTAATATATCTTGGGTAACTTTTTATGAATAGTATGTTTGTAATTTTAAAATTCTTCTAAACTTAGTCATATTGACCTGTCTAATGTAATGATGGTATCACATTAAGGAAAACAAACATAATTTTTAAGTATATCAACACTTGGAAATGAGCAAGTCTGGCTATTGGTCCCCAGTGCTGCTAGTGCCCCACCCCAGCTAGATGCTGGTGCTGTCCAGATCTCAGATTAGTACTTTGTTCTCTGTGTCTTCTAGCCCCATGACTCAGACCAGGAAGACTCAGGTAACCTGGGATTCCAAATTATGTGTGCATGTTCATGCAGAGTTTTTGGTTTGGGTTTTGTTTTGGGAAGAGAGGCAAATGGTAATGTTTTGTATTCAAATTTTATGCTCATCCAAGAGGCATAAGCAAAAGTATACAAATGTAATAGAGGTGGCACTTGAGCTGCTTCTGTGCTTTGCGTCCCAGATTGAAACTCTGAGGTGCACCTGTTGAGTATCATACAGAGAACAAAAAAGGAGGTGCAACTGCTGATCTCCAGGCTATGTCCCCATCCCCTCTTCCTAACCATTTGTCCCCTTTGTGCCTCTCATGGGTATTGTTTCCCATTATGGACACTGTTCCCAGTTCTGCCAAGCACACTGCTTCTCTACTGGCATACTGAGTATATTAGTCTGCTGTGGTTGCCATAATAAAATAGAGTGGACTGGGTGGATTAAACAACAAACATTTATTTTCTCATAGTTCTGGAGGCTGGGAGTCTAAGTTTAAGGTGCCAGCAGCATTGATTTCTGGTTAGCTCTCTCTTCCTGGCTCAAAAATGGATGGCCACTTTCTCAGGGTATCCCTATGTGGCCTTTGAGCATGCACTGAGAGAGATAGATTCTGGTGTCTCTTACTTATAAGGACAACAGTCCTCTTGGATTAGGGTCTCATGCTTTGACCTCACTTTAACCTTAATTACCTTCTTAAAGGCTCAATCTCCAGGCATATTAGAAGTTAAGGCTTCAACATAATTCTAGAGGAACACAGTTCAGTTTATGACACCAAATATTAGGTTAAAGGAGGGAGCTGATAACCCATATTCTATTCATTATCTAGTCTCTGTGCCTTGGCCTTATTCTCACTTAGTTTCTCTCTGTTTCTACTTCTCTTTCTCTCCATAGCAGCATTCTCTCTATACTTCCCCATTTCTGTTTTTCCATTTATTTTGTATTTGCACACTAACACTTAAAAGGATCTATAGCTCCTGAATTTTGGTAAAAAGAGAACAAATTTGAAGTTGAATAAAGTCTGAAACCATTTTTCCTAACTGTCCTGAAGTTACAGAATTTTTAATATTTCCACTCAGTACTAAAATTCCCTCCCCTTTGCAGCTACTTAAAATCTGATGCCTACTGTATGCAGAAAACACCAGTATCACATATTAATTCTCATCTGTGACATATTCCACAGATTATTTTGTTGTTTTCCTCCAACATAAAAATACATTTCAGATTCCAATAACTAAAAACAATCTCAGTCACATATCCAACTGCATTTTATTATCTGGCTCAGAACATTTTGTCTTTCTATTCTGAATCACAAAGTGACCTTATCAGTTAACCTCTTGTTATTAAAATAAAATCTAAATAATTTCCAGAGTGATAGCTGTCTCTAAATACATGTGGCAAAAATGAACAACACTGAATTTGTTCTAATTCACTTGGTATAAACCACCTCAACAAGCCCCTCTGTGAATAGCTAGAAACCTGGAAATCCTACAGTTCTAAAGAAAATACTATACATATTGTGGAGAGTTGGTCCAATGAAATTGGGGGTTAGACAAAAATTTACCACCCTACAGGAAAATTACACATCCTTTTGTAGAAACTAACATCTTTTCTTTTCACCCATCCATGAATTTAATTCCTACAGTCTGTTTAAGGGCAATCAAAATTCCACACCCCTCAATTAGTGTCCTCTTAAAATTCCAACATGCAGATTTTTTTTTTACTCTCTCATCTTTTATACTATAAAACCAGAATTGGATAATCCATATATTCCATTTATTTCTACTTGTTTCCTCATCAAAATTATAAAATTTGCAGCAACAAAGGCCATGTATTCCTTTACAGTACATAACATAGAACTAGGCACATAATAGGATTTTAGTAAATGTTTTTTGCTTTGATTTGATGTGGCCAGTTCATGATTCAATTAAAAATACCCCCCCCCAATTCTTAATTACACAAAAAAAATCTCTGGCTTGTTAAAAAAAAAAGTTTAAAAAAATTTGAGAAACATGACTAATACACCATATAGTATATTCTTGTTTTAATTGTCTCAATTGTTGCATTTTTCCCCTCTTTGGTCTTGAAAGTGAACTTCCAGATGAAAAAAATTATCCTGTATGTATCAGAGATATTATTTTATTATTATAAATATAAATTGTCAAACTGGATTCTTGCTCTGTAGCTTATTACCATTACTCTATTTCTCCTGGAGAGAACTAATGAAAGGGCATTCTCTTGAATTTGTAATGGTAAATTTCTCCAACAACAGAAAATGTTATGCTGTATTTTTGTTTCCTCCAGAGAATATTCAATGTTCTCTCTAGCAAAGAATTCAAATATAAGAAACCATGAAATTTTAATCACAGAAATAATCCTCTCAGCTTGAGAGTCAGCACTATCATAGGGAATAGAGATTTACTAAAACTAGAAATCAAAAGTAACTGGTAATGAAGTGAAAGTAGATAGTTTGAAATAAGATACTACTGGTGTTTGGTCTGATTTTAGATGAGGTCCCTTATGGAACTTGTATTGGACAGTGCTGTGAGTATAAATAAGGACAGTACTGACATTTCTGCAGACCTAAGAAAATTTGAACCAGGAGGGCTAAGTCAATAAGAGATGAGATGTCTATACTATAAATCACCAAGAGAACCATAATCAAAATAAGGACATTGAAGACTTCAATGCTCTATTTCTAGATGAGGTTCAAAGTGAATTATACAAGTGTAATGACATCTAGTATTTTTCATTTTGGGTTATTTGCGAGAGAAATTCAATGCATGATATAGTAACTAAACACATGTGAAGCACAATAAAAGTGGACCAATGTAGAAACCCAATCTTTCTTATAACGTGGCTGATTAAATGGGGATAGAATAAGTTTAAGATTAATATAAATTGGAGTGAAAACGAAGATCCAGAACAGTGATGGAAAAGGCAACTGATGAAGGGTCTAAAAAGAGAAGACAGTCAAGAAGGGGCCTGCCTGACTATGTATGTCAGGTTCCCTGACCTTAGGGCAGCAAATCTCACCACTGCATTTGGGGATCTTATATTAGAAGCAGCAACAGCTGACTCAGTACTGAGTGGACATGTGCTGGCATAGATTCTAAGTTTCTCTTTCCTTTGGCTCTGACTACACTTAAATATTATAGAGTATGCGTACACTCTCAGAGAATGTTGAATAACCTTAGATTCAGTGCTTAGAGAAATATAAAGATGAGAGTTCCAAAAACTACTAAATTCTCTGCAAGCCAAACTGCCTAGGTTTTTTAAAAAACAAGTTTGATATTTGAGAATTAAAGAATAAAAAATGCCAGTGAATACATTTCTCTGGCTATTATAATCTCAAAATGTCCTTTGAGAAATAATTTGTTATCCAATAAACCTGTTTGATAATCACATTGTTCAGTAAGTCAGTAATCACACTTCTCAAATAAATAGGTTTCAATTAAATTGCCTTGATGCAACATTTTCCACAAAGTTTGCCTTCATGTTATCAAACTTACCACTTTCAAAAGGAATCATGGAAGAAGAACATTAGAAATAAGAGTATATTTAACTGATAATTCATATTCAAAGAAAATTAAATAAATAGCTTAATTAGAGTCAATTGTACTCTTCAACACTTCGGTACTCTCCATTTAGAATACATGTATAATGAAAATAATACAGTGTGCTTCAGTAATATAGTTTGGTCCTAAACACTGGAGGCAGAATAACAAAGGGACAAAAGAAAGTCAACATATGATACACACTTATTTATTCTATTATTTTTGAGCCAGACACTGCTTGTTCCTGAGAATGTATCAGTAAAAAGACACACAAGGTTGCTGTGGTCACAGAGTTCATATACATGTCTGAGGTAGAGAGATGGGCAATAAAAATAAATAAAAAGATATTGTTAGATTGTAATAAAGGCTAACATAAAAGTAAATAAGGTAACATAATGAAGAGTACATGAGTGAGCCTACTTTGAACAAGATAATCAAAGAAGACCTTTTAGAAGATGGCACATTTAAGCTGAGACCTAAAAGATGAGAAAAGAACAAGTCAAGAGATGAGCTAAGACAAAGCAGAGCCAATAAATGCCAATCTCCTGGACAACAAAGAGACTGATATCCGGGGAGAACCTAAAGAACATGATCTGGGTTCTACGTCCTTTCAGGGCAAACTATTACCTTGAAATGATCTGAAATGGGCTGCCTTTAATATTCCAAGTCTTTCATATAAATGTCCAAAACCTGAAGGAGACCCACTGGTGTGTGTGAAGGGAAGCAAACATGATAGAGTAATATAAGATTATACTGGAGCTACAATGAGGGAGGGCAGGGAGCAGTGAGAACACATAATAAGGAGTTTAGATATTACTCAAGTGCAATAGAAATTCAAAGAATGGTATTAATCAAGATCATGACATGAAGCCATCTATATTTTTGATAAGTCACAATGGCCTCTATGTTTCTTCCTTACTCCAGTGTCCCCACTCTTTGGAAATGGCCAACCCAATAGCAGTGAGAATATGGAAGCACTACCAGTTGAGTAAACACTGTAGATCCAGTCCAGAGTATACCTTTGATCCTTGTATGAACCATGTCTAAGTGAGAGAACTGGCTCCTCTGTCACAACCATTAGTCTCTACGGCTGAAAGGATTGCAAATTTCACACTAGCACCGCTGAGTTTAAAATTAAGGTATCACAGTGATTCTTGAGAAATTCAGTCAGTCAGTCAGCCATTTTTCAGCAGAAGTTCACCACAGAGCAGGGAACAAAGTGAAAGGGCCACATTGGCTTCTATGTGTCCTTTGAGGGCAATTATCCCCTTGACATGGCTCCATTCCCCATTGCCTGAAACAGGCTGCTTCCATGCCTTTCAGATGGATGCCAGAAACTCAAAGGCCTACAGGAATCAGGCAGGAAATATGATTGATTGAAATGTATGTGGTGGGGACTTTGTAAACTCCAAATCATATACCCCATCTGATGAGATCAGGAGCTACTTAGCTACAGCAGATTGTTGCCTTACAGATCCATCTTTTAAAGAGAATCACCTTTATTTTAAAGAGAAGCCAAAATTTCTATATAAAATGCTGGTAACTAATTAAAAAGTATTTTAATCACTATATAGGTCAAATTTTTTAAAAAAGAAAAAAGAAATTACAGTCCTGCCATTTACATATGACTTGTCAGTAATGAATCTGCAATTTCTCCCTTTTGTTATCTTTGGAAGCTCACACCAATTTTAATCTGTCCAGACTTCCTACTGTTTCCTGCACCACCAACAGAGTCTACTAAAGTTTAGACAAACTTCTCAGAAGATCCAGTAAACCACATATTGGTGGACCCAGGAATATTAATAGTAAGCATTTTTCTTGAAGACTGCAGTAAGCATAAAAAAGGAAAATTAAAAAGAATGAGAGAGAGTCAAAATTAGAACTGAAATGAAAAATAAAGTGAGGGGAGTAAGCAAAAAGGTCTGGAAAGTAGAAATAAATAAAAACATAATGTAACATAATATAATTGATGAGGGAACAGAAGGCTGGCTGAGGACAAAGCAAAAGCTGACACCTTGCAAACCCTCCCCCCCACTCCTAGGTGGGACATATGTGACATTCTTTAGGAATCTTCCACCCATCTTACTGTTAATACCTTGCTAGAGGGCAAAATGACCTTGGCAATGGCAAGGCCTCCAGTATCCAGTATCTTGTAGGTCCTTTTTAGCATATGAAAGTTCTATTGAAACCTCCCTTTTCCTTACTTCCCCCACCCCCATGGTACATAACGGGCCCCTCACAACCCAGGGCAGCAGCTCTTTCTGCCCATGAGTCCTAGTCCTCGTGCTTTAATAAACCACCATTCGCACCAAAGATGTCTCAAGAATTCTTTCGGCTCTTTGGACCTCACCCAGCCGAACGTCATGCATATTCTAGAACGTCATCATAATCATAACATAAATAAAGAATATGATTGAAATTAATTCATGAGAAATGTAGGGGGGACAGAACTCATACATGATCCTAATGACCCATGTAGGAGGAGAAGGAAGTGAGAAGAGAATTCCCATTGACTCGATGATTTAACCTGTGAAACTGAAAAGCAGAATGCGATAGGGGTTTCAATGGGAGGACGTGGCACATGTGTGGAAGTGAATACAACAGGAATCACTTGCTGTGAACAGCTAAATGAGACTATATGTCTGCTAGGAATTGAGACTGGAAGGGAACCATTGTTACTGTTGATGCAGTTCTAGAAAAATGTTTTGCGAACTATCTTCACAGTCCTCTCTTGCAAGTAGCACATCTGAAAGAAAGAATATGATGAACATAAGGATGTGACTGTGGGAGCCGTAAGGAGGGAGCTCACAGACTTGGGCTTGATGAAGTTCTAGAACCTAGGTGAGGTTCAGTGGGGTGAGGTCCGGAGCCGATAGCTAAGAAAGAATTCTTAAGATGTCTCTAGTGCAAAAAAGGTGGTTTATTAAAGCATGGGACAGGACCTGTGGGCAGAAAGAGATGCTGCCCTGGGGATGTGAGGAGTGGTCTATTATTATATACTAGTAAGTTGGGGAGTTGAGGACAAAGGGAGTGTTCAGAAGACTGTGGAGATACTGGAGGCCTGATTATCATCAAGCCAAGGTTGTTTTTACCTCTAATGAGGCACTAACATGAAGACAGTTGGGAGTTTCCTGATGGAATGTCACATTCCTCCTATCAAGCATCCTTGTCAATGAGCTTTAGGTTTAGAAGAAATTTAACTTTATTTATATTTCCTTTCATCTCAGCCTCCCTCAGTTTCATGGAGGGGAGGGCGATATTAGGGCTTGAGGAACTGAGTTGCTTATTTCTGGAAGTTTTTGATAAGATAATTTATTGTAAATCACTAGGACATTTGTAAACCAAGGGAGACTCCTGTCTTGCAGGACCGTGATCTCTGCAAGTTAACTATTTGTTTTTCTTTTAGGGCAGCCAGGAGTGCCTGAGGGATGTCATGCATGTCACTGAGATGGTGTTGGGGGAGAGGGGGTGTAAGGTGCCAGCTTTTGCTTTGTCCTCAGCCAGCCTTCTGCTCCCTCATCAGGCTCAGTGCACAGTTTTGCAGTAATTATCAGGGGTCATATCAGTGTGAGAAAAGACATGATTAATAAACAGTTCTCAGGAAAACAATAGCAACAGCCTGATTCTGAATCTCCCCACATCCTTTCTAAAAACACACTCTCAATCAGAGAGTAAATAAAATATTGTGATTTTCTATTTTAACAGAATAGACTTTAAAATACTGTGGAATAAAGGGCCATGATGTATGCAACTCACCCTTAAATTGCTCAGAGGAGAAAAGCATTCTTGTTTTTCACATGTGGTCATTTATTCATGCATTGATTGTTCATTCACTCAACAGCATCATCTATTACACATGCCTTACTCACATTACCTCTCCAACTAGTGCCTGCTATTTGATATGAGCTTAATAGTTACAGCACACATTAAACAAGGGTATCTTATTACATTCACAAGATACAAAAACCCAGCTCCATGAAACACTGAGGATACTGCAGGCCTTCATTGCAGTTCACTAGAAAATGTATTAGAATTGCTTTATACATTTGTTGGGTCCGTAATCAAAGGAGCGAGACTGATACAAAGCGAAGGTCAAGCAAAGCTTTATTTCGCGCCAAGCATCAAGAATCAAACTGACTGGCCAGGGCCGTCTCTTACAAAGAGGAGACCCTCTCTGCCTTACAGACTAACTTTTATAGGGCAAAGGCCATGTGGTTGGGCCCGGCCACACACAGGTGGCCAATGAGATTGTAACACACAGAGAAAGCTGCACAGTCATGCTAGGCCACACACAGATGACCAACTGTGTTACCATTGACCCCATAATAGACATTCGAACTATCCTATCACCTTGGTCAGAATTGGCGCCCAAAGGGCGGGGTTCACACACCTTGGTAGCTAGGGAGACAGTATGCGCCCCCACTGATTGGATACCTCCACCAGGCCTGACCCACCCTTGTATTTGGGCTTTGTTACCTGGGCCTGGTTTCCGGGACTTGTTTTTAAGTAAGTCCCCTGCAGGGAGCAGGGAGCTGAGGCACCTTGGGGAAAGGGGGCAGGGACAGTTTAAGTTTTACTGCATAAACACCACAATGGCTATTCAACTGAAATGGAGCCCTTTTGGCTAAATAGGCCCTTACACATTAGAGAGCAAAACTTCCCAAACTCCCCCTAAATTTTACTTTAAATAGCAGTCACTCACATCCCTTGAGCCATTCCTGATGTGGTTTTGGAATATAGGTGAGGTTCAGCAGGGTGGAGTCCCGAGCTGACCACCAAGAAAGAATTCTTGAGACATTTTTGGTGCAAAACGGTGGTTTATTAAAGCACAAGGACAGGACCAGTGAGCCGAGGTTGTAGGATGGCTGATTATAAAACTATGGGATTGGGGGAGTTAAGGAAAAAGGGAGGATTCAAAAGGATTTTCATATGTTAAAGAAGACTCACAAGATATGGGAGTTGTCCATATATCCCAAGCGGGCAGGGAAGGGGGGAAGGGTGTGGGGTGTCAGCTTCTGCTTTTGTCCTCAGCTTGCCTTCTCTTCCCTCATCCCTATTTGAAAATTTAACATAGTCCCTGACTTTCTTCCTGCTGACTTTCCTTCCCTGTTTGGCCAAGCTCTTCTCTTTCTTTCTACCAGTTCCAGTATCAGTGATTATCAGACCCTATCAATTTCTTCTAGCACCTACTCCTAATCCCCAGCAACTTTAGGTTCTGTAAGAATGCCAGAGACTTACAGCTGACCAAGCTACAAGGCATTTTTCCTCCTCAAAAACCTAGGGCACAGGGGAGAAGGAGGTTGAGGAGGAGACAGAAGTGAAAAGGATGGGCACCTGGGTGGCTCAGTCAGTTAAACCTCTGCCTTTGGCTCAGGTCACAATCCAGGGGTCCTGAGATTGTGTCCTGCGATGGGCACCCTGCTCAGCAGAGAGTATGCTTCTCCCTCTCCCTCTGCCCATCTCCGTTGGCCCCCACACCCCACCTCGTGCATGCAAGTGTGTGCTCTCTCTCTCTCAGATAAACAAAATCTTAAAAAAAAAAAAGGTGTAAAGGAAATAGACTTACAATTATATTTCTCCATTAGTCCCAACAGATGTATATGTGATAAGGTCCGGTGTCGACCACCTCCCTGAAAAGAACCAAGGACACTCAGGATAATGCAAGTCACACAGCGAGGTTTATTGCCAGCTAGCTGGGGTCCAAATATCTGCCCAGCACAGTGGGTTTCAACAAGGACCCCGAATGCAAAGTTCTAGGGGTTTATATATGTTTCAAACAGCAAGCATAAGTCACACAATTTTCCATAGCCCTCGCGGTTACACACAGTTCACAAGTCAGCCGCCCATAACCTGGTTGGGTAAGATACAATTCCAAAATTCCAGGAACTGAAGCAAGATGCACATTTGGTTTCTTAGCGTAATTGCCCACATTCTGTTTTGTCCCGTAAGCCCGCAGTGAGTAGGGGCCTAAGTCATCAGGGGGTTATAGAACCTGTTATGGCTGCCCTTAGGCTAAGCAGGCCCTAACATGTGGAATAAATAAAACAGACTATTCTGCTATTTCTTCAAAATGAAATATAGTTTATTTCCCTGAGAAACTCCCAGTCTGATATCCAGTCTACACTCCAGACAAGAAAACTAGCAAAATCATCCTCATCATCCTCATCTGAGTCATATGGTAACAGAACCAAGTATGAGATAAGAATTTCTCGTGGTGTAGGACCATAGATTCCCTGAGACAGTACTGGTTTATTATTGCAATCCCTGTGTCTTTATGAACAGTGCTCCCTTTACTCTTCAGTTGTCTCAGTTTGGATGTAAAATTCTGTTTGCCACATCTATGAGCAAAGGGTGAGGTCTAACTTTAATATGAGAAAAGTTCCTTTTCAAAGACAGAGTTGGCCTCTACCCATAGAACGCATGTCATGCTATTAAAAAGAGCTTCCTTTAAATTGTAATTATTAGGGCTCCCAAGAAAACTGCAGATACCCTAATCTGCTCAAACACCAAAATTCTCCATTACTCTGAGTTTTAGGCAAATCAGTTGCAGAGAGTGTTCCATGCTGGGACTTTCCTGACCTTTAGGAAACTGGATGACAGACAATGAATGGTAAGATTTCAGTCCTGATCCTCTCCAACTTTGGTAATTACAATGATGTCACATTGTTATCTTTTTTTTTTTTAAAGATTTTATTTATTTATGTCAGACAGAGAGCAGGAGTGAGCACAGGCAGAGTGGCAGGCAGAGGCAGAGGGAGAAGCAGGCTCCCTGCTGAGCAAGGAGCCGGATGTGGGACTCAATCCCAAGACGCTGGGATCATGACCTGAGCCAAAGGCAGCCGCTTAACCAACTGAGCCACCCAGGCGTCCCTCAAATTATCTTAATAGAATGGTCAAACAAATCAAGGGTCATTCTGAAAGGAAATTAAGAAAGACTTCACAGATATCTAGAGATTGGTAGAGATCAAATCTTTTGAAAACAAAGGGTCTAAATCAGAAAAAAAAATTCTAACGCATTTAATCTAACATATGGGCATTTAAAAAAATTTTATAGAACTGAATATTGGTAGCTTTTAGAAATGGAGAATAAATAGAATAAACATAAAGTGATTTTTAGAACTTCCTTCATTATCCTTCCATCTTTGGCTGACAGGTTTCCTGCCTCAGACATCAGCTTTAGGCAATCAATTGAGTAAACATTTCTCTTTGAGGATCCAAAAAACTTATTTATCTGACTGATTGCATAGTTTAGCTTCTTAGCTATCCTTTCCTTTGAATGTATAAATCCAAGGTGATCACTGCCAAAATCTGCATACAAAGAACACAAGCCTTTTAAAGACATATATATGGTCTTTAGGACCTCTTTACCCCATTTCTTTTTTCTTTTTCTTTTTTTAAAGCCCCCATGAGGTGGTATTTTACTCTCTCAAAGCAAGTATAATCTGAAAATAAATCATTTTTATAAAAAAAGTCCCACCCAAATGTGAATATTTTATAAATAAATTTACCCAGGGGAGATATCATTCAAATTCAATAAACAATTTTTGAGCACTTATTATGTACCAAGTAGTGTTAGGTACAAAGAGGAAAGTGACACAACTTAGTCCTCCAGAAACTCATAATCTAGTGAAGGAGAAAAACATAAACAAATCATGCAAAACAGACTACATAAGGCACATTAAAAAATGAAGTCTCGCCAGAAAAGAGTTTATAATTTCCTGGCAGAGAAGAATATTCTACCAGTACTGATACTAGGTAGAATGTCCTAGGAGGTCTGTTAGAAGTACAAAGTGCAATCATTTCAGGTACAAACATTTTAAAAGCTTGCATTATTTGCCAGTCTCTATGCATGACTCTGGTGTATTCATTAGTTCATTTAAAGAAAAGGGACATTAATTCTGGGGTGGAAATTAAGGTGCGTTTAACAGTTACCTAGAGCCTTACTGGTACAGATCAAGCAAAAGCAGTTTATAATTCTGGCTACCAAACTGGTTTGGTAGAGCCTTTCTGGGCTACAATACCTCTGCATCTTTTGGTAATGCAGCTGCATAAGTAGCATGAGCAACAGCCATCACCTGGTACATTGCTGACTCTCTCAACCTATCAACCTGAGAAAGACGGGAATCAGATTATTAATAAGGAATAGCCAAGCAAAAACTTTGTGACCTCAAAAATGTTTTCCAGTTCTGAGGGACCTGGGTGGCTCAGACGGTTAAGCATTTAGATCCTTGATTTTGGCTCAGGTCATGATCTCAGGGTTGTGAGATCCAGTTCTGCATTGGCCCTGCACTAAGCATGGAGACTGTTAAGATTCTCTCACTCTCTCTCTTTCTTTCTCTCCCCCTCTGCCCCTCCCTGACCCTTTCCCTCTCTCTCTCTCTCTTAAAAAAAAAAAAAAAAGTCTTTTCCAGGTCCAAAACATCAATTATTCTATGCTTTTTGTCTTGCATAAGGGAAGATTCGTGGCAAATGTCTTAACATTTGGCTTTAATTGGTCATACTTGTTTCTTCTTTAGCTTGTTATCCAATATGAAACAATTAAAAATATATACCTTAGTAACTAAGCATGAGAAGTTCAAAGAGCAGAGAGGAGATACATTCTAAAAACTCTTGCCTCATATTTGTTTTAGTATTAGTGTCTTATTTATAAAATTTACTTATGAAGAAAATAGAATAATTGAATTCTAATGATTTGTAATTTGTAATTTGTGACTGACAACTCCTTATACCTATATTACATAGCCAAAATTTACTTTGCCAAGCATATTCTATGTATCACTCATTTATTCATCTATGGAATAAATTTCCCAAGATGGAATGAATTGATTCTCTGTGATTTTTTTTTAATGGAAACTTAGAGAAAAATGCTCACATTATACTGATTGTTAAATATTTTGTCTATGATTGTGTCAGTCTTCTCTTCATAAATTTTTAACTCAAAAAACTATAAATGTCATTCTAGTGGGAAGATACATCATATAACTGAGCAATCTTTATTTACTTATGGTAAAGTATACATTATTCTAAGACACCTGCTAAAAATCAAGGTTGGCTATGTAAACAGTGATAGCAGAATCAAAATGTAACCCAAATTTGACCTGGTTCATTGAAAATTGATGTCATGGGTATGTATATATATATATACACACACACACATATAGTATACAATCCTTACAAATTATGAATTTGACAGGGTAGGGGAGAAAAGATAATTTTTTCTATCTACTTTTCTAAGTTCTTGTCTGGGGCCCCTGTAGCAAAAAAACAGACTAACAACAACAACAACAATTTTGTATTAGCTTGTGCATTGCACTTATAGACGGGAGCACCCAGAGATGATTGACTCCAAAGGATGGTTAGAACTTGGATTTATATGCCATCTTAGGGTAAAACAAAGGGCTTGGGGGCTTCTGTGTGGAAGAGACAAATTATGGGAAGGTGGTCAGGAAAAGTTTGGTAAATAAGGATCGTTTTAGTGAAGTCTATTATGCAGATTTAAGTTAGTGCCTTTTCCACTGATAGTTTAGACTCCTCCTCTTCCTGGTCAGGAGAGGGAGACATCTCTTCAAACAAGAATTTTCTTTATAAACTTCCTTTACAAAATTTGTACCCTGTTTTTAGAGCTTTTCCTACATCTGCTGGTTCTCAATGGCCTTTAACTCAAAATAATCAACATGCCAAAGAAACCTACCTTGGGGTGATACATACCAGTACCTCCTCTGATATTTGAAACTGCACATTCTAGCACTTATAACTGCTCCTTTTTCTGTATGATGTCAGAGTGATCCTATACTGAAACTGATGGCTACTTATTGCCTGTACTTCAATTTTTTTCAGTCTGCAGGCTCTGAAGATAACCTATAAAAAAGAAAATTACAAAATGTCATTGATTTATTTACCATGAATTTCACGGAAGATCTTTTCATTTAGTTTTATTAGGTTTATGGGTATTCTCAAATTCCTACCTTGGTCTCTATGTACTTTGAGTTTAATTGCCTAGTATAACAGTATTATTCCTTCCATCTTCCAGTTAAAGACATTTTTTTAAGAAAATAAAATGCTTGGGGCACCTGAGTGGCTCAGTGGGTAAAGCCTCTGCCTTTGGCTCAGGTCATGATCTCAGGGTCCTGGGATCGAGCCCCGCATCGGGCTCTCTGCTCAGGGGGGAGCCTGCTTCCCCTTTCTCTCTGCCTGCCTCTCTGCCTACTTGTGCTCTCTGTCAAATAAATAACTAAAATCTTAAAAAAAGAAAAAAAAGAAAGAAAGAAAAGAAAATGCTCCAACTGCCAAAGATTTATTTTCTCAAATTTGTTAACCCCAAAACTGTTACCATATAATTAAAAATAATTATAGCTAATGTTGTCTTATTCAATGATCTTAAATATATTTAGACTGCTCCAGTCTGCAGTTTGGTATCCCAAACTATTAACTTTTTTCCTGACATTAACTTATTATCAGTTATCTGGGCAAAATATCAATTTTTTCTAAGAATACTGTGGAAAATGTTGATTTATGTTGTGAAACACCTCTATGCATTTTTAAATTCTTAATAAACCATTTCTGTATCAAATTTTCTACAGGCTTAATATAATGTTTGCTGAGAGTTGAATTAGTCATGAAAAGTTAGGCTATTCTTTGAAAAAAAAGAGAGAAACTTGAAATCTTAATTATTTAATCTAATAAAGATTATTTTTAGCTCACATTAATGCCAATGTGAGTTGGCCACCCTTCCTCCATCTTACAGTTATCTCTGCAACATATGGCAAAAGAGAGAGCAGAAGAATTATTGCAAGAGCTATTTTTAAGACACAGGCTTTAGAGATATCTATTTGGGCAATTAGTTTAGGACCTAGCCATTTGACTCCAATTTAATTGCAAGGGAGCTTACAAAATGTTGTATTCCTGTGTGCCCAGGAAGAAGAAAATGAAATAGGATTTGATAAATGTATAGCATTATCCTTGCCATGCAAAATCTTTAAGAAAATTCCCATAGGGCTGGAGAAAACAAGAAAACATTTTTTTTAATAAAGTGTAATTTGGATGTTTATTGCTAGAGTGAACTGCCATTTTAAGTCATAGAGACAATGAACTTCAGTGTGAAAGTATAAACTAAAAATTAACTTCTTGGTTTTAAAACAAATCAAAAGCACAACCAAAGGGTGTGGAAGATACAGCTTATTATTTAAAATGTGACACTAAATTGCTATAATTCAAAAACAAAAAGAAAACAAATTTAAAACAGAAACAAAAACAACAATCAAAAAAACAAGCTGAATTAAAAATGGGAAAGGACTTGGGTAGACATTTCTTCAAATAAAATATACAAATAGCCAACGGGTGTATGAAAAGATGTTCAACATTGCTAAACATTAGGGAGATGCAAATCAAAGTCACAATGAGATGTTACTTCACACCAGTGGATGGCTATTATAAAAAAAAAAACAAATGTTAGCAGGGTCGTTGAGAAATTGGAACCTTTGCACACTGTTGGTGGGAATGCAAAATAGTGAAGCTGCTATGGAAAACAGTATGGAGGTACCCAAAAAAATTAAAAATAGAACTATCAGATTATAGGGGCAGAAAAATAATTTCCCTCTAACCTCCCAACTGCTTGGCTGAGACCCCTATAATAAAGGATAGATTAACAAGAGAAAAACAAACAGAAGCTACTAACATGTATACTCCATGTATATACATGGGAGATACCCAGGGAAAATGAGTAACTCAGAGAGGTGATTTAGAACTCCAGTTTAAATACCATTTTCAACTAAAAACAAAAGAAGAGAGGTTGTGTGGAGGGTGAGAGTGGTCAGTGGCCAGTAGGTAACCAGAGAAAGCATGGTAATCAAGGTTAAGATTTGTTGTGTAGATTTAAATTTAGCCTTCTCCACTGATAAGACTCTTGTGGTTTAGTCATCCTTCGCTTCCTGGAATAGACAAGGAGACACCATTACAAATGGAGCTTTCCTTTATAGATGTAAATTTTCCTTATAAAAGGGTAATTTCTACTCTGTTCCCAAAACTGCTTCAGTATCTGCAGTTTCTCAAAACAATCAGCTCAAAATAATCCTTATCCCCAAAAGGCATATTTGGAGAAGACATATTCTGCTACCCTCTACCTACATAATATGAGAAAGAATAAAGAAAATTTCATTGTTTACTGGTAGATTGGTTTTTTTCAACCAATCATCTATATACTATAAATCTGCTATTAACATCAAAGAGTAATTTTCTTCTGTACATAAGTTCTTTCCTTGATATTTCTGATATAAATATTCTAATTTTTTTTAAGATTTTATTTATTTATTTGTCAGATAGAGAGAGAGCGCAGGAGCGAGCACAGGCAGACAGAGTGGCAGGCAGAGGCAGAGGGAGAAGCAGGCTCCCTGCTGAGCAAGGAGCCCGATATGGGACTCGATCCCAGGACGCTGGGATCATGACCTGAGCCGAAGGCAGCCACTTAACCAACTGAGCCACCCAGGCATCCCTAAATATTCTAATTTATTAAGAAAATTTAAAAATGAGACAATATTTAACATTACTTATAAACATATACTTTATTTTCTATGGAGGTTAAAACTATGGAGGTTAAAACTTGACCTATGCATTGTGTAGGGGGCAGAAAATACATTTTCCTTCTACCTTTCTAAATTTTTGGCTGGGTCTCTGTAACAAAAGAGAGATTAACAAGAGAAAAGCATACAACCTTATTTAATATAAGTTTTATGTGCCAAGGGAGCATTCATAAGGAAATGAAGACCTGAAGTAAAGGTCGAACCTGAACATTTTTATCCTAGGCTTGATGATGAGTAGAAAGTCATGGGGAAATGTGATAGGACAAAGGGTGTGAACCAAATGCAGTAAACGGGAAAATTTAGCAAGGCCTTTTTTTCAGATTCCTCTTGATGTCACTCCATCTTCAGAGATAAGGATGCTCCTTTCTTTTGGGAGTAGGAAGGGCACCCCTCACATGAGGGTCTAATGACCTACCTCAAGGGAAAGTCAGAAAGTCTCCTGCACCTGCCATTACTCAAATTCCTTCACTTTAAAATACTTAGTATGCCAATGTGCCATATTTTGGAGTAGTGTATCCTAAATTTGTCACCTTATTATCATGCAGATAATCCAAGGGATAATCCAAGGTAGTAATAAATCTATTGGTTTAAGACAATGACTCTTTGCAATGGATTTTAACTGATATTTCTGTTGTTGTCACACAAGTACCAATGTCTGAATTCCGTTGTCTTCACTGAATAAAATTGTTGAAAAAAATTATGAATGGCTGTAGGTATAGGCTCTATTTCTTCCATATGACATGGAAAATATGTTTAGATGTTTCATTTTAGGCAAATATGTGTCACTTTAATAATGCCTTTGCTCTTTGTCACTGTGTTTTCTTAGCATAGGAGGCACTGAAATAGAATTACAAGAACTCAAACATCAACAAAAATAACAGATAAAAGAAAGAGGGTCCATAATTTTTAAAATGTATATGACACAGAAATTAGGGTTCTTGCTCCTTGAGATCTAAAAAAAAAATTAACTCAGACTCTCGATTCATTAAATGTAGGAGTCCAGAAATCTTTCCAAAATTCCTACAGTTTCTTAGAGGGCTTATATCCCCAAAGTGGTATCTTTTTCAATTCTTCTATCTAATCTGTTCAGGATATGAACTATTTCAGTGCACACATGAATAATGCTTATCTCACATTTTCTCTGCCAAGTCATGAAACAGTCTACACCTCAATTTCCACATCTATATAAAGGTGTCAGTGTGTATATATTTTGAAGAATTTTTCATATTATAGCATACGTGGAACCTCAAATTAAAAGGTTGATAGCTCTATCCAAAATATCTTTAGTTCACCACTTGGCTGAGGCAGATATTTTTCACTGATGACTTACCCAATGGACTGCGTCAGTCTTACATCACTCTATTTTTCCTTTCCTCTATCTCAAAGCTCAACTTCATCCATTCTTTCTGGGATTACCTTGGGAATTTGTACCACTTCTCACTATTTTTTTTACAGAGTAATTCAGTTCTCTACAGCATACTTCAAACTAGCACCAGGCCCTTCCTCCCATATCCAAACCCATCACAGCAGCCAGCATACCAAAATCCTTTATTTTATATAACTCATCTTTATTAGCAGACAGTGGTTATTTTATTCTCCTTTATAAGTGAACATAGAAAACCTCTTCTAGATATTTTGTAGCAATATATGGTCATAATCTAGGCAGAGATTAACTCCATTTAAACTCCTTCTAAATTTCTCTGATAATTTTTGTTGTAAAAACTCTACAAAGATAAGGCAAGTTTTAAAAAACTTTACTTGAATTTAGCAATACTGTATTTATTAAGCATGTCATATTTTGTCATCATCTCTGCCATATCTGGATCTAAAGAAGCATTAGATTTGAAATAAATGCGTTTACCATTTCTAGTCACTGGTCTGATGGAAAAAAGTTAAAAGGTCCCTCTAAGGGCTAACCAAATCCAAATTATAAGAGCTAAAAAACAATAGGAAAAGTAAGTAACATGGCTGAATCATAGATAATGTGAGGAAGGATATAAGAAGGCTGGTCCAAAAAATGTAATGGGGGTACAGGAAAGATTTCCTATCACCAGCCAGCCTCCAAACATGCTTTTGGGTTAACCATAAGAATACTGCATTTGGGGGCACCTGGGTGGCTCAGTGGGTTAAAGCCTCTGCCTTCGGCTCAGGTCATGATCTCAGGGTCCTGGGATCAAGCCCCACATCGGGCTCACTTCTGGGCAGGGGGCCTGCTTCCTCCTCTCTCTCTGCCTGCCTCTCTGCCTACTTGTGATCTCTGTCTGTCAATTAAATAAATAAAATGTTTTTTTAAAAAAAGAGCACTGCATTTGGTTCACAGAACAAGCTGAACTGGACAAAAAGGAAGTTTGACCCACATGGTCCCACAGAACATTTAGGTTTCTGGTTTCCTTATCAGCAGGACAGAAGACATCCATCTAGCTTAGGTTTCTGAGTATGTGCAGGACAAAATGTAGAAAGTTGCAGATGATAAGAGCAAATTTTCAAGGTTAACCTGTTGGGTCCGTAATCAAAGGAGCGAAACTGATACAAAGCAAAGGTCAAGCAAAGCTTTATTTCGCGCCAAGCATCAAGAATCAAACTGACTGGCCAGGGCCGTCTCTTACAAAGAGGAGACCCTCTCTGCCTTACAGACTAACTTTTATAGGGCAAAGGCCATGTGGTTGGGCCCGGCCACACACAGGTGGCCAATGAGATTGTAACACACAGAGAAAGCTGCACAGTCATGCTAGGCCACACACAGGTGACCAACTGTGTTACAATTGACCCATAATAGACATTTGAACTATCCTATCACCTTGGTCAGAATTGGCACCCAAAGGGCGGGGTCCACACACCTTGGTAGCTAGGGAGACAGTATGCGCCCCCACTGATTGGATACCTCCACCAGGCCTGACCCGCCCTTGTATTTGGGCTCTGTTACCTGGGACTTGTTTTTAAGTAAGTCCCCTGTGGGGAGCGGTGGCGCCTTGGGGAAGGGGGGCAGGGACAGTTTAAGTTTTACTGCATAAACACCACAATGGCTATTCAACTGAAATGGAGCCATTTTGGCTAAATAGGCCCTTACAAACCCCTGAATAGAAGCTAATAATACTGGGGGGAAAATTGTACCTAAAGGAGTTGTAACTTTTCACTTTTGTGCAAGTTGATTAAATGTAGTCAGGATGCATGATGACCGCTTCAGTTCACATACATGCAGATCATTTGTGACCAAAAACAATCCTGACACCAAACATGAAAAGTGATAAAGTGCCCTGTATTAGTCAGCATTCTCCAGAGAAAGAGAACCAACAGAATAATATATCAAGAGAATTATTATAAGGAATTGACTCATGTAATTATGGAGGCTGGCAAGTCCCAAGGTCTACAGTGTAAATTGGCAAGCTGGAGACCCAGAAAAGGTGATGGTATAGTTCCAATCTAAAAGCCACGAAAGCCCTAGGAAGAGCCAATGTAACAGTCCAAGTCTGAAGGCAAGAAAAAAGTTGATATCCCAGTTCAAAGGCCATCAGGAAGAAAAATTCTCTTTGACTCAATAGAGGCTCGACTTTTTTTCTGTACAGACATTCAGCTAACTAAATGAGGCCAATCCAGATTAGGAAGGGCAATGTGCTCTACTCAGTCTGCCAATGGAAATGTGAATTTTATCCAAAAACACCTTCACAAAAAGATTTAAAATGTATGGCCAAGTGTCTGCTTGTCCTGTGGTCTAATCAAGTTGACAGAGAAAATTAACCATCAAGTTCCTCTTTCTCAACTCTTCTCACAGCAGTTACCTTAAGAAATTTTTAAGTATTTCAAACTCAAAATTTTTACATTTTAACATCATCTTTTATGAAAGAAAAGAACCTACGTCTTTTAATTACTTTGCTGACACATTTCTAAAATAAGATATTGCATGTATTTATTCAAATTGAGTCAATCAAAA
>RCUC01148228.1:0-42230 GCA_003697995.1 Taxidea taxus jeffersonii
GTAACTTTCTTCTTGCCTGTGTGTGTCTTGATGAGAATTTCTTATTCATAAATCATCCAGATAACCCATTATCCAGGCCTCCTCCAAATCCCTTTGATTGTCCATTTCTTTTTCTTTCTTTTTTTTTTTTTAAAGATTTTATTTATTTATTTGTTAGAGAGAGAACATAAACACAGGCAGACAGAGTGGTAGGCAGAGGCAGAGGGAGAAGCAGGCTCCCTGCCGAGCAAGGAGCCCGATGCGGGACTCCATTCCAGGACACTGGGATCATGACCTGAGCCGAAGGCAGCTGCTTAACCAACTGAGCCACACAGGCGTCCCTTCTTTTTCTTTTTTAATTCTTTTTTTTATTCAATTTAGTTAACACATACTGTATTGTTATTTACCCGGGTAGAATTTAGAGATTCATCAGTTACATATAACACTCAGTGCTCATTCCATCAAATGCCCTCCTTAATGCCCTCACCCAATCTCCCCTACCCCCATCTACCTCCCCTCCAGCAACCCATTTGTTTCCTAGAGTTCAGCATCTCTTATGGTTTACCTCCTTCTTTATTTTCATCTTAATTATTTTTTCATTCTTTTTGCCTATGTTCATCTGCTTTGTTTCTTAAATTCCACTTTTGAGTGAAATCATATGGCAATTGTCTTTTTCTGACTGATTTATTTCACTTAGCATAATACCTTCAAGTTCCAGCCTTGTCACTGCAAATGGCAAGATTTCATTCTTTTTGGTGGCTGAGTAATATTCCATTGTACATATATATCACATCTTCTTTATTTTTTTTTAAAGATTTTATTTATTTATTTGACAGACAGCACAAGCAGGCAGAGAGGCAGGCAGAGAGAGATGAGGAAGAGGCTCCCTGCTAAGCAGAGAGCCCAATGAGGGGCTCGATCCCAGGACCCTGGGGTCATGACCAGAACCGAAGGCAGAGGCTTCAACCCACTGAGCCACCCAGGCGCCCCTATATCACATCTTCTTTATCCATTCATCTATCGATGGACATCTGGGTTCCTCCCATATTTTAGCTATTGTGGACATTGCTGTAACCATTGAGGTGCACATGCCCTTCAAATCACTGTGCTTGTATCCATTGGGTAAATACCTCACAGTGTGATTGCTGGGTCAAAGCGTAGTTCTCTTTTCAACTTTTGGGGGAACCTCCATACTGTTTTCCAGAGTGCTGCACCAGCTTGCATTCCCACCAGTAGTGTAAAGGGTTCCCCTCTCTCCTCATCCTCACCAATATCTCTTGTTTCCTGAGTTGTTCATTTTAGTCATTCTGACTGGTGTGAGGTGGTATCTCATTGTGGTTTTGAGCTGTATTTCCCTGATGCTAAATGATGTTGAGCGTTTTTTCTTGTGTCTGTTGGCCATTTGTATCTTTGGGGAAATGTCTGTTCATGTCTTCTGCCCATTTCTTGACTGGATTATCTGTTTTTGGGTGTTGTGTTTGATAAGTTCTTTATAGACTCTGGATACTAGCCCTTTATTTGATAAGACATTTGCAATTATCTTTCCCCATTCTCTAGTTGCCTTTAGTTTTGTTGACTGTTTCCTTTACTGTGCAGATTTTTATCTTGGGGTATCTGGGTGGCTCAGTCACTAAGTGTCTGCCTTCAGCTCAGGTCATGATCCCAGGGTCCTGGGATCGAGCCCCACATTGGGCTCCCTGCTCCATGGGGAGCCTGCTTCTCCCTCTCCCACTCCTCCTGCTTGTGTTCCCTCTCTCTCTATTTTTCTCTCTTTAAAGATAAAATCTTTAAACAGAACAAAAAACAAAACAAAAAACCCATAGTCTGACTTCAGGTTAAAAAAAGAAGAGGAAGATTTTTATCTTGATGAAGTCATAATAGTTCATTTTTGCTTTTGTTTCTCTTGCCTTTACAGACATGTCTAGTAAGAAGTGTGTGGCTGAGGTCAAAGAGGTTGGTGCCTGTGTTCTCCTTAAGGAGTTTACTGGATTCCTGTCTCACATTTAGGTCTTTCATCCATTTTGAGTTTATTATTGTGTATGGTGTAAGAAAGTGGTCCAGTTTCATTCTTCTGCATGTGGCTGTCCAATTTTCCCAATACCATTTGTTGAAGAATCAGTGTCCGTTTCTTGCTGCTGGGGCAAACGGTGGAAAACAAAGGTAATAACAGGACATCAAGCAATTTCTCTTCATTGTAACCATCCAATTGCTGTTGGTCTTCTACTCTTGCTGCAATTACTTCATAATATATACAGGCAATTTATACAAAACATATTAGTGAGCAAAATCCAAGAAGGTATTTTTCCTACCTTAAATAGCAAGGGAAATGAGGATGAAATAGTGTAAAGTCTTTTGGATGGGGAAATGCACTAGGTTCTAGCCAGAGAGCATGGGAAAAGTCCCAGTTCCTCAGTGTCCTCAACTGTGAAATGAAAGCATTACATTCAGTGAGCTTTAAGTTCTACTTTAAGCTTTAGTTCTACTTTTGTAGTTTTAGTTGTACTTTTGTCTGCAATCCTCTTGAAATTTCTCTTCAAAGGTAATTCCTCTGAGGATTTAATTATCTGTTGGTGCATTATCATGCCCAGGAAGACAGTGTGGTCTCAAATAGATCTATCAAATATCAGACTACCTCGTATTAGCAGTATGTATTTATTGTCTACTGTGTAACACATTACTCCAAAGCTTAGTGGCTCCAAACAACAACACTTATTATCTTGCAGTTTCCATGGGTCAGGAATCTGGCCATGATATAACTGGGCTTTGTGGCTCAGGGTCTCTCATGATGCTGCAATCAAGGTGAGAGCTGGGGCTGAGGTCTCATCTGAGGGCGTGGGGAGAGGACCTGCTCTCATGCTCATGTGCATGATTGTTGGCAGACCTCCATTTCTCCTGGGCTGTTGCATTGCGGACCTTTGTTCCTTACCTGGGCCTCTCCATAGGATAGCTCATGACATGGTAGCTTGCTTCATCAGAATGAAAAGTGGAAAGAGTCAAAGCAAAATACAGACAGTGAGATGAAAGTGTTTTAGAATCTAATCTCAGAAGGGACATCCCACCACTTTTGCTTTATTCTGTTGATTAAAGTGAGGCACTAGTTATAGCCTGCTTTTAAGGGGAGGAGATAATACACAGTGTGGTGGGGATACCAGGAGGCAGGAATCTTTGGGAGCCATTTTAGAAGTTACCTGTCATACAATGTGACTTCAGGAATGTAAATGTCTTTCTACCTCAGTTTCTTCAGTTGTGAAATGGGAATAATAATACCTGTCTCATAAGTTTGAGGTAAGAAATAAATGGAGAGTACTGGGCACATAGTAATTAAGAATTCAATGCCCATTAGTGCCTATGTATTCCTACAGAAGACCTTCCATACAAATAACTGTTGAATTGAATTATACAGGGGGTGTCTGGCTGGCTCAGTTGGAAGAGCATCTAACTCTTGGTCTTGGGGTCATGAGTTTGGGCTCCATATTGTATGTAGAGATCACTGAAATAAGTAAAACTTAAAAAAAAAATTGAATTGCCCAGTCTGTTTCATGTTTTCTCCCCAAATGGACTTTGAGCTCTCTGAGGAATAGTAGCAAATAGAAAATAATAGAAACACAATGATTTATTTTACCTTAAAGTTATCAATCAAAATAATAAAATAATCTTTAAGCTGCCAGTAATATCCAGGAAAGAAATTAGTCATTAGAAGGCTGGTTTCTATATTTCTCATGATTGTATTCCTAGTACCAGAACATCTGATTCATGGAAGACACTTAGTAAACATCTTGAATTATATGCTCTTTTGTTTTATAAACTGTTTTGTCTTGCTCTTTTGTTTTATAAACTGTTTTCCAAGGAAACTGATGTAACATATTGCTTTGAATTAAAAAGGCAAGCTTCTTTTTTTCTCCTTTTTAAAAGATTTTAAAAAAGTTATTTGAGGGGCACCTGGGTGGCTCAGTGGGTTGAGCCTCTGCCTTTGGCTCAGGTCATGGTCTCTGGGTCCTGGGATTGAGCCCCACATTGGGCTCTCTGCTCAGCGGGGAGCCTGCTTCCCCCTTTCTCTCTGCCTGCCTCTGCCTACTTGTGATCTCTCTCTCTCTCTCTCTCCCTGTCAAATAAATAAAATCTTAAAAAAAAAATTTGAGAGAGTGAAAGAGAATGAGTGGGGGAGGGGCAGAGGAAGAGTGGGAAGCAGTCTCCCTGCTGAGCTTAGATTCCTCCCCAACCCCCTGATGTGGGCTTCATCCCAGGACTCTGAGACCATGACCTGAGCCGAAGGCAGTCACTTAACCGACTGAGCCACCCAGGCATGACCCAGGGACAAGCCTCTTAATATCACAGGGAATATTATTAGAAAGAAAGAACTCTGACATTACTGTCTTATCCTTGTCTATTTATTTATTTATTTATTTTAAAAAAGATTTCATTTATTCATGAGAGACAGAGAGAGAGAGAGAGAGAGATAGGCAGAGGGAGAAGAAGGCTCCCTGCTGAACAGGGAGCCCAATGCAAGACTTGATCCCAGGACCCTGGGATCATGACCTGAGCCAAAGGCAGATGCTTAACTATCTGAGCCACCCAGATGCCCACTGTCTTATCCTTGTTTAAAGCTAGACATTTCTCCACATGGAACACTGAAATTTCTGGTACTTTAAGAAGAGAAGTTCCGGGACGCCTGGGTGGCTCAGTGGGTTAAAGCCTCTGCCTTTGGCTAAGGTTGTGATCCTAGGGTCCTGGGATTGGGCCCCGCATTGGGCTCTCTGCTCAGCAGGGAGCCTGCTTCCCTTTCTCTCTCTCTGCCTGCCTCTCTGTCTACTTGTGATCTCTGTCTGTCAAATGAATAAATAAAATCTTAAAAAAAAAAGAAGAAGAAAAGTTCCTAGGGAAGATATTTTGAATGATGATCATAATCTGAAACTCAAAGAGCCATATCTTTAGGGTAAGGGTGACCCTCAAAGGGATTTGTCCTTCAGGTTTACACTACCCGGATGGGTTAGGAAACTTCAGGCAGTGTTGGGACTGGTAGTGTCTTTACACCAGGGAGGAGAAAATGCAAATCCTCTCTGGGAAAGAAAGCTTCATCCTTGGCCTCAAATACTTCCTGTAAGAAATTATTTCTAGTACAGTAGCAGCACACATAGATAACAAATGCAAAAGGAGAACAAAACTGTGACTGAGAACCAGAAGAAATAACAGGACAAAGCTCACAAAGGCATAATATTGCAAATGTCAAGCACAATTAAACAACTGTACTTAACTATATTTAAATAGATAAAAGATACAGGGAAATGGAAATAAATAGCAATGACAAAGTTATTTTAATAGAAAAAGAACAAAATAGAACATCTAGAAGTAAAACATACAATAACTGAAATTAAAAGCTCAGTGGATGGGTTCACCACCAGATTAGACATAGCTGTTTTTGGAGAATAAATGTCTCTGAAGAATAAATAAGAAATAAATAATATTATTTTTTACTTTTTAAATTAAAAAAAATTTTTTTAATAAACATATAATGTAACTGCACCACCTTCTCCTGGCACCCCTTCCCTCCACCCCCCTCAGTTTGTTTTATGACATTAAGAGCCTCTTTTGGTTTGTCTTCTTCCCAATCCCATCTTGTTTCATTTATTCTTTTCCTACCCCCTTAACCCCTACCCCCATTGCATCTCCACTTCCTCATATCAGGGAGATCATATGATAATTATCTTTCTCTGATTGACTTATTTCGCTAAGCATAATACCCTCTAGTTCCATCCATGTCGTCGCAAATGGTAAGATTTCATTTCTTTTGATGGCTGCATAGTATTCCATTGTATATATATACCACCTCTTCTTTATCCATTCATCTGTTGATGGACATCTAGGTTCTTTCCATAACTTGGCTATTGTGGACATTGTTGCTATAAACATTCGGGTGCACGTGCCCCTTCGGATCACTTCGTTTGTATCTTTTGGGTAAATACCCAGTAGTGCAATTGCTGGGTCATAAGGTAGCTCTATTTTCAACTTTTTGAGGAACCTCCATGCTGTTTTCCAGAGTGGTTGCTCCAGCTTGTATTCTCACCAACAGTGTAGGAGGTTTCCCCTTTCTCTGCATCCTTGCCAGCATCTGTCATTTCCTGACTTGTTAATTTTAGCCATTCTCACTGGTGTGAGGTAGTATCTCACTGTGGTTTTGATTTGTAAGAAATAAATAATCTTGAAGAAAGGTCTGAAAGTTTTTCCAGAAGGTAGCACAGAAAAGCAAAAAGATAAAAAACACAGAAAAAACAGTTAAAAGACTGAGAACGTCTAACATATATTTAATCAAATATATAATATATATTATACATAATATATATATTATATATATATGAAGAGAAGAGAAAGGAGGGAAATAGCAATATTTGATGAGAGAAAGTCTAAGAATTTTCTAGAAATTTCTAGAAAGGATTAGAGACAACAACCCAGAAATATAAAAACTTAAAAATCACAACCTGGTTCAATTTTTTTTTTAAAGTCCATATTTAGGGGTCCCTGGCTGGCTCAGGTGGTTAAGTGGCTAACTCCCGGTTTCAGCTCAGGTCATGGTCTTAGGGTAGTGGGATTGGGCTTCACATTGGGTTCTGCACATGGGAGGGAGTCTCTCTCTTCTTCTCCTTCTTCTAAACTTCCCCACACTCGCACACATGCACATATTCTCTCTCTCTAAAATAAATAAATAAATCTTTAAAAAAAAAAAGCCTATATTGATATTAGAAGACCAAAAACTAAGAGAGGTCTGAAAAGCAGCCAGAGAAAAAAGATCTTCAAAGGAATGACAACAAAAGTAACAGCTGACTTCTCAGTAGCAACAATGGAATCTAGGAGACGATGGAATATGCTAATTCATAAAGATAAAATAACTGCCACTTTATATACAGTAAAGATATATTTACAGAATGAGGGTGAGATTTTTGTAGAAAGAAACACAAAGAGAGAGACTTTGATGTATCAGAAGCTCAATACAGCAAATTCCAAAGGATATATTTCCAACAGAATTAATGTAATACCAAATCAAGAAATAAATAAAGAGAAAAAGTGGTAACTATCTAGGTAAAATCTTAATTAATGTAAACTAGATAAAACAATAATAATATCTTGTGAGGTTTAAAATAAAATTAAAATACATGACAATAATAGCAAATATGTTGGCCAAGGATAAAGTGAGTTACAGTGTTCTAAAGGTTTTCAATTATCCAGAGAAAGAATACATATTGACTAATTTCAACATTTGGTAAGTTAATTATGTATGTTTTAATTTTTAGGTGTCCATTAAAATAATAGAATCGACATATAATGCATAAATCCACAGGGGGAGAAACAGAATGATAAAACATAAGCAAGTGAAAAGAGGCAAGGAAAGGGAACAGAAAATAGATGGGAAAAAAAGAGAAAGAAACGGAGAATAGGTGGTATAATTAGAAAGCATAACATAAGGTACTAGGTTTAAACCCAAACATATATAAGCAATTGCATTAAGTGCAAGTAGACTCTATGCTCCCATTACAAAACAAAGATCATCAAACTAAGAAAAATAAGAGCAAAATTAAATCATATGCTGTGTGCAAGACTTTTAAAGCATAAAATAATAAAAATACGAGTAAAGGGACAGTGTATTATTTTTCTATTTCTGGTGTAACACATTACCAGAAACTTACTGTCTTAAATAATACAATGTCTCACTCTGCTAAAATCAAGGTGTTGTTGAACTGTGTTTCTTCTGGAGGCTCTGGGTGAGAATCCATTTGTTTGCCTTTTCTGGTTTCTAAAGTCTGCCTGTGTTCTTTGTCTCATGGCCCCTTTTCTCTGTCTTCAAAACCAACGATATAGGGCTGTCTTCCTTACATTGCCCCACTCTGATTTATTCTCCTCCTCTGCCTCTTTTTGCCTCCTTTTTTCTAAATTTTTTTATTGTGTTCAGTTAGCCAGCATTTAGTACATCATTAGTTTTTGATGTAGTGTTCAATGATTCATTATTGCATATAACACCCAGTGCTCATCACTACACATGCCCTCCTTAATACCCATCACCTCTCTGCTACTTTTAACAACCCTCCTGATTACATCAGGCCCATCCAGATAATCCAGGATAAATTCTCTATTTTAAGGTCAGCCGATTAGCCTGGTCAGTCTTACTTCCATTTACAGCCCTAATTTCCTTTTCTATGTAACCTATCATATGCACAGGTTCTGGGGATTAGGATATGGAGATATCTGAGGGGCCACAGGTAGGAAAAGATACACCGTGCAGATGTCAACCAAAAGGAAACCTGCTGTAGTTATATTACTCTCACGCAAAATAAACTTTAAGAAAGATATCAAAGAAAGTCTAAATAAATGGAAATATATGTTCTGTTCATCAGTTGGAGGACTTGAATTCATTAAGATACCAAATTCCCCCAGTTTGATTTGTACATTCAATGCAATCCCAATAAAAATCCTAGCTGGAAGTTTTGTAGATAAGCAAATTGAATCTAAAATTTACATAGAAAAGCATGGGAAATAGAATAGCCAAAACAATTCTGAAAAAGAAGAAAAAGAGGATTTGCATTACCTGACTTCAAAAATTACTATAAAGCTCTAGAAATGAAGACAATATATGTACATAAAATAATAGACTATACATGTGTGAAATAGACTCACACAACTGCAGTTGATTGATTTTTAATGAAGTATAAAGGCAGTTCAAGGGAGAAAGACTAGTCTTTTAAAAAATGATACTGGAACAATTGGACAGTTATATGCAACCTCTGTCCCCAAACAAACCAACCCCCCAAAACCCCTGACCCATACCTTTGACACTATATAAACATCGGCTCAAAATATACTATAGACTTAATTGTAAGATGTAAAAAACTTCTTAATCCTCTCAAAGAAAACATATGATAAAAAAATTTTTGTCCTTGAGTCTGAGAAAGTTTTTGGACATGGCCCCAAAAGCATAATCTATAAAAGAAAAAAAAAGAGAAGTCAATAAAACAAAAAACTATTGATCTGTGAAAGACATTGTTAAGGGAATGAAAAGCCAAGCCACAAACTGAAAGAAGATATTTACAAATAACCTTATCTGACAAAGGACTTGTACATGGAACTCCCAAACCCTAACAAAAAAAACTAACCAAAATTTTTGAATGAACAAAGGTTTGAACAGACACTTTCACCAAAGATATAATAGATACACACGCAGAGTTGTTCAGCATCATTAATCAGTAGAGAAATGTGAATTAAAAGTCCAGTGAGATACTACTACATATCTAATAAAGCAACTAAAATAAAACAAAACAAAACAAACAAAAGCCTGATAATACCAAGAGCTGGAAACAATACAGGGCAATCAGAATTCTAATCTATCACTGGTGGGATTGCAAAATGGTGCAGGCACTGTGGAAAATAGTTTGGCAGTTTCTAACTAAGTTCAGTGTATATGTACCATATCAGTTAGAAGAAGAAAAAGGTTTGTTTTCATGAAAACCTGTTCTTGAATGTTTATAGCTGCTTTGTTTCTAAACACCAAAAAGAAGTGTAATGAACCCAGGTGTCCATCAAGTGGTGAATGGATAAGCAAACTTCACTACAATCATACAATGGAATACTGCTTAGCAACAAAACAAGCAAATTATTGATATATGCAATAATATGGATGAATTCTGAACGCATTACACTATTTGAAAGAAGCCAGAGTCAAAAGGCTTTATACTTAACAGCTCTCTTTATGTGATGTTTGGAAAAGAGAAAACTATTGTGATAGAAAAGAGATCAGGCTACCAGGGATCAGTGCTGGGGGTGTATACAAAGGAGCAGCACACAATCATTTTGACAGGTTGAAGGAATTGTTCCATATCTTGACTGCGGTGATGGTTACACAACTCCATGCATTTGTCAAAACTCATAGAACTACATCAAAAAGAACTAATTTCAGTATTTGTAAAATAAAAGTGGTTATAAAAGGACTTTAAGGCAAAGAAGAAATATTAGACATAAAGATGGCCATATCAAATGATAAAAGGTCAATTTATCAGAAAGGCTGACTAATTTCTAAATTTGTATTTACTTAATACCCATTCATAAAACATAACAAAAGAGCATTTGACAGAATCATAGGAGAAATAACCAATCTACAATTATCTTGAAAGATTAAAAAAAAACCATCTCTCAATAATTTAGAGGAAGTAGCAAAAGAATTGTTAATGAAGAAGAAGATTAGAACATCATGAGTAATGAAAAAGAATTAATGTAAATATTTAGAACACTGTTTCTGATAACTTCAGAATGAAAAATATTTTTTGAGTGCACATACTATATTTTTGAAAGTTGACAATGTTCTGGGCTACAAGTGAAAAAATTTTGAAGTATTGAATCATGCAATGTTTATTTTTTTAAACAAAATACCAGTAGGCTAGAAATCAATTATAAAAATATATAACAAAATAATCTCCATAAACTTGGAAATTAAGAAATGTACCACTAAATTACCATGAATCCCAAAAGAAATAATAACAGAAATTTTGAAATATTTTGAATTAGACAATAAGAAAAATATTACATTTCAAAACTCATTGTTACAGCTAAAATAGTACTTGGTGGGACATTCACAATTCTTTTATTTTTTAAGATTTTATTTTTAAGTAATCTCTACACCTACCATGGGGTTTGAGCTCACAACCCGGAGATCAAGAGTCACATGCTCCACCAACTGAGCCAGACAGGCGCCCCTACAATACTTAATAGTTAACACTATAAAAGAAAAAAGCCTGAAAATAAATGAGCTAAGCATCCATCTTAACTATTAGAAAAGAATAAAAAAATGAACTTTAAAAAATGAAAAAGAAGGATTAGTTACGATGAAAGATTACTGGAATGGAAGATGAATCCACAGTAGAGAGGTTTGATATGGCCAGAAATTGTTCCCCCCAAAAAGATTAATAAATTTGACAAACCTTTGGTGAGACTGATTGAGGAATAAAAATGGTACAAAAATACAGAAGTATAAGGGAGACATAACTTAGGTAGTATAAAAATTAACAATATAATAATAAGTTGTTATGAACAATGTTATGCCAAATACTCAGGTGACATGGACAAAATCTTAGGAAAAAAACACCTTATCAAAACTAAGTCTGGGTTCTAAAACAGAATTGTGGTTATAGTTGCACAACTGTGCAAATGTACTAAAGTATTAAATTATACACTTAAGAGGCTTGAATTTGATGCCACATAAACTATACCTCAATAATATTTAAGATGAAAACTGGGGGCGCCTGGGTGGCTCAGTGGGTTAAGCCTCTGCCTTCAGCTCAAGTCATGATCCCAGAGTCCTGGGATAGAGCATCGCATCTGGCTCTCTGCTCAGCAGGGAGCCTGCTTCTCTCTTTCTCTCTCTCTGCCTGATACTCTACCTACTTATGATCTCTCTCTCTCTCTCTCTCAAATAAATAAATAAAATCTTAAAAAAAAAAAAAGGTGAAAACGGCCCTGGAAGAGAAAGCAAACCTGAACATTTGTATAAAGGATTGGAACAATTGAATTAGTAGTTAAAATTTTTCTTATGAACAAAATCCCAGGCCCAGAGAGCTTCACTGAAAAATTCAATTCAATATTCAAGGAAGAAATAATTGTAGTCTTACACAAACTTTTTAGAAAATAGAGGGGCACCTGGGTGGCTCATTGGATTAAGCTGCTGCCTTCGGCTCAGGTCATGGTCTCGGGGTTCTGTGATTGACCCCCACATTGGGCTCTCTGCTCAGCAGGGAGCCTGCTTCCCCCTCTCTCTCTGCCTGACTCTTTGCCTACTTGTGATCTCTCTGTCTCTCTGTCAAATAAATAAATAAATAAATAAAAAGGAAATAGAAAGAGTTTCCTTCTAATCCATTTCTGAAGCTGTCATAATCTCGATATCAAAGTCTGATAAGTATGCAAATAGAAAATCATAGGCCAATTTCACACAGGTACAAAAGTTCTAAACAAAATATTAACAAATAGAATCTAGCAGTATAAAAAGGATAATATATTAGCTCCAAGTTGGTTTATTCTGGGAAACTAGGGTTGGATAAATACTAGAGAAAAATTTATGTAAATCACCATAGTAACAGATTAAAGGAGAAACATTTGTGATCATTTCAAAAGATGGAGAAAAGGCATTTTATTAAATTTAGTGTCCATTCATGACAAAATTCATAACCAAATAGGAATAGAAGGATATATATATTTAGTTTTATAAAAGCTATCTACAAAACAAAACACAATGGAACAAAACAACAAATAAAAAAATAGACAATTATCATATGGTTTCACTCATATGTGGAACATAAGGAATAGCATGGAGGACTACAGGGGAAGGAGAGAAAACTGAATGGGAAGAAATCAGAGAGGAAGACAAACCATGAGAGTCTCTGGACTCCGGGAAACAAACTGAGAATTACAGAAGGGTGGGGACTTGGGGGGATGGGGTAACTGAGTGGTGGGTATTAAGGAGTGTGCATGTTGAGGTAAGCACTTGTTGTTATATTAACTAATGAATCACTGAACATTACAACAAGAACTTATGATGTACTATGTGCTGGCTAACTGAACATAATAAAAAATTTTTTTTAATGAAGATGATACATACACACACACACACACAATGGAATATTACTCAACCATCAGAAAGGATGAATACTTAACCATTTATATTGATGTGGATGGAACTGGAGGGTATTATGCTGAGTGAAATAAGTCAAATAGAGAAAGACAATTATTATATGGTTTCACTCATTAGTGAAGTATAAGAAACAGCGCAGAGGATCATAGATGAACAGAGGGAACACTGAATGGGAGGTCATCAGAGAAGGAGACAAACCACGAGAGACTCTTAACTATGGGAAACAAACTGAGGGTTGCTGGTGGGGAAGTTGGGGTAATTGGGTGATGGACATTAAGTAGGACACATGATGTGATGAACACTGGGTGTTATACACAACTGATAAATTTTTGAACACTAAATCTGAAACTAATGATGTACTATATGTTGGTTAATTGAATTAAAATAAAAAATTGGAAAAACAAATAAAAAGCAAATCCTCAGCAAGCTACACACTTTCTTTCTGAGATGGGGAACAATATAATGATCCACTATCACTGCTCTGTTCAACATTATACTAGAAGTCTTAATCAGCACATTAGTGCAAGAAAACAAAAGAAAAAGGAGAAAAAAATTTCCACCATTTTACATGTTACACATGTAAATGTGTATGCACAATTACATGTGTAAATTACACACAATTGTTGTATACATAAAAATTCCATAGGAAATCACAGACTTGTACCCTGAAACAAATAATACATTATATGTTAATTTAAAAAAATCTGTAGGAATTTACAGTTCAAAGATTAGCATCAATGAATGTTTAGGCAATTGACTGGATACAAATACCAGTTACATTTTTATATCACTAGTCACACAGAAAATGAAAAATATTTAAGTATAATTTTATAATATCAAAAAAATGAAGTACATAAAAGTAACTTCACAATGCTCTTACCAAAATAGAGATCTTTAGCATGAGATATTAAAGCATACATAAGTAAATGGGGAAATACACCATACTTGTAGTTTATAAGACTTAATATAAAATATCATTTCTGCTCAAGTTTATGAGTAGACTCAATGCAATCTAAACAAAATTTTGGTGGAAGCCAATTCCACAATGTGTATGGAAACACAAGAGCCAAGAAGAGTCAAGGTGCTCAGAAAGAGAAACATGGTTGAAGCAGTTATTTTACAAGTTATCAAGAATAATTGTAAAGCTGTAATAATTAAAACAGTGTAGTATTGGAATACAAATACGCAGATCATTGGAACTGAAGAGATATCAAGGAACATTCAGGGATACTTTATATGTTCTAAAGTTGGCTCTGCACAGTAGGTGAGAAAGAATGGTATTTTCAGTGTTAGGATGTGTAGATACCCATTTGAGGAAAAAAATGAAGATGGATTCCTATCTAATGTCATTTACAATAAAACATTCCAGGTGGAAAAAAATTTTTTTAAACGAGAGGGAAATGGGCACCAGGGAGGCTCGGTTGGTTGGGCGTCTGCCTTTGGCTCAGGTCAGTTCTGATCCCAGAGTCTTGGGATCGAGCCCTGAGTCAGGCTCCCTGCTCAGAGGGGAGTCTGCTTCTCCCTTGCCCTTTGCCTCTCCCCATTCCTCAGCTTGTGATCTCTCACTCTCTCTCCCTCTTGCTTTCACTCTATTTCAAATAAATAAAGATTTTATTTTTTTATTTGACAAAGATCACAAGTAGGCAGAGAGGCAGGTAGAGAGAGAGATGGGGAAGCAGGCTCCCCACCGAGCAGAGAGCCAGATGTGGGGCTCAATCCCAGGGCCCTGAGATTATGACCTGAGCTGAAGGCAGAGGCTTAACCCACTGAGCCACCCAGGTGCCCCATCTATTTCAAATAAATAAATAAGATCTTTAAAAAAATGAAAGGAAAGAAGTTAGGAGATAATATAGGAGAATATTTTAATAATCTGGGAGTAGGAAAGGATTTTTTACATAGGACACACAAATTTCCTGACCTTATGGGGAGGAAAAGAAGGGGGAGGTTTATATTTGACCACATAAACATTAAGCATTTCTATTTATCAGGACTTCATAAAGATTCTTTTTAAAAAGACACGGAAAAGAAGATATTTGTTGCAACCATGCAATTTACAAAGGATAAGTATCCAGAACATAAAAAGAACCTTTGTAAATCAGTAAGAAAAAAACAAACAGTCTTCCCCAAATGGTTAAATCCTTGAACAAAGGGAAATTCAAAAGCCCAATGAATATATAAAAAATATTCAACTTTTGTGGAGGTTCCTCAAAAAATTGAAAATAGAGCTACCTTATGACCCAGCAATTGCACTACTGGGTATTTACCCAAAAGATACAAACGAAGTGATCCGAAGGGGCACGTGCACACGAATGTTTATAGCAGCAATGTCCACAATAGCCAAGTTATGGAAAGAACCTAGATGTCCATCAACAGATGAATGGATAAAGAAGAGGTGGTATATATATACAATGGAATACTATGCAGCCATCAAAAGAAATGAAATCTTACCATTTGTGACGACATGGATGGAACTAGAGGGTATTATGCTTAGCGAAATAAGTCAATCGGAGAAAGACAACTATCATATGATCTCCCTGATATGAGGAAGTGGAGATGCAATGGGGGTGGGGGTTAAGGGGGTAGGAAAAGAAAAAATGAAACAAGATGGGATCGGGAGGGAGACAAACCAAAAGAGACTCTAATGTCATAAAACAAACTGAGGAGGGTGAGGGGGAGGGGGGATGGGAGAGGGTGGTGGGGTTATATTATATGTTTAAATAAAAATAAAATTAAAAAAATATTCAACTTTTGGTATTCAGAGAAATGGAAATTTAAACAACCATGAGATACTAAAATACATTCACCAGTTGGGAGAAATTAAAAAAAAAAACAAAAACCTGACAACTATCAACCATTTAAAGAAAATTAATACCAATTTTTCACAAACTCTTTCAGAAAGAAAACAGAAGAGAAGGGACAGCTTCATTTTATGAGGCCAGTATTATCCTGATATCAAACCAGCAAAGACATGATAAAAGAAGAAAACTGCAGACCAATATCTCTTTTGAATATACAGTTGATCCTTGAATAACATGGGTTTGAGCTGCAGGGTCACCTACATGTGGATTTTTTACAGTACAGTATTACAAATGTATTTTCTTTATGATTTTCCTAGTAATGTTTTATTATTTCACTTTATTGTAAGACTGCAATATACAATACATGTACAAAATAAGTGTTAATTGACTAAGTTATTGGTAAAGCTTCCATGCACTGCATGTGGGGTCAGTGCCCCCACATTATTCAAGGGTCAACTGTAGATACAAAAATCCTCAGCCAAAAATTAGGCAATTGTGGGACTCCTGGGTAGCACAGTTGGTTGAATGACCAACTCTTGGTATGGGCTCAGGTCGGGATCTTGGGTCATGAGATCTAGCTATGCACTGGGCTCTGTGATTTGCATGGAGTCTGCTTGAGATTCCCTCTCCCTCTCCCTCTGCCTCTCCTGCTCATGCTCTCTCTCTCTCTCTCTCTCTCTCTAAAATAAGTAAATCTATAAAAGGATTAGGAAATTATATGATCTCCCTGATATGAGGAAGTGGTGATGCAACGGGGGTGGGGGTTAAGGGGTTAGGAAAAGAATAAATGAAACAAGATGGGATTGGGAGGGAGACAAACCAAAAGAGACTCTTAATGTCATAAAACAAACTGAGGGGGGTGGGGGGGAGGGGTGTTGGGAGAGAGTGGGGGGTTACATTATATGTTTATATAAAAATTTAAAAAAATTAAAAAAACAGATTAGGAAATTTGAATCCAGCAATATATGAAAAGATTTTACATTGTGACCAAGTGGGATTTATCCCTGGAATGCAAGGTTGGCTTAACATTCAGAATTCAGTACAACATTCAAAAAATAGAATATAGGACAATAACCATACCATCATGTGAATACATGCAGAAGAAATGTTTGAAAAAATCCAGTACTCCATCATGATAAAAACACTCAACAAACCAGGAAAAGAAAGGAACTTCCTCAGTATGATAAAGGCTATCTATTAAAAACCCGCAGCTAACATTATACTTAATGTGAAAGCTTTTCCTCTAAGATCAGGAACAAAACAAGGATGTCTGCTCTCACCACTTCATTCAACATCGTATGGGAGGTTCTGACCAGAGGGATTAGGCGAGAAAATGAAGTAAAAGTCATCTGGATTGGAAAGGAAGAAGTGGGGCACCTGGGTGGCTTAGTAGGTTCGGAGCCTGCCTTCAACTCAGGTCATGATCCTGGAGTCCCAGGATCAAGCCCTGCATCAGGGTCCTCACTCTTTCAGGTGTCTACTTCTCTCTCTGACCCTCCCTCCTCTCATGATCTCTCTCTCTCAAATAAATAGATAAAATCTTTAAAGAAAGGGAAGAAGTAAAACTATCACTATTTGCAGATGACATGATCTTATATATAGAAAATCCTACAGAATCTACTAATTCACTAATAAATGAGTTCTGTGATGTTGCGGGATATAAGATCAATGCACAATGGTTATTTATATTTCTATACAGTAGCAATAAACCAAAATGAAATTAAGAAAACAATTCTAGGGGTACCTGGGTGGCTAAGTCATTAAGCGTCTGCCTTTGGCTTGGGTCATGACCCTGGGGTACTGGGATTGAGCCCTGAATTGGGCTCCCTGCTTGGTGGGAAGCCTGCTTCTCCCTCTCCCACTCTCCATGTTTGTGACCCCTCTCTTGTTGTGTGTGTCTCTCTCAAATAAATAAAATCTTAAAAAAAAAGTAAAAGAAAGAAAACAATTCTATTTGTAAAGGCACCAAAAAGAATAAATACTTAAGACTAAATTAACAAATACAGTGTAAGATGTATAAACTAAAAATTACAGGATACTGTTGAAAGAAATAAAAGACCCTAATAAATAAGAAGACTTTCTATGTTTATGATTGGAAAGACTTACTATTGTTAAGGTGAAAATACTCCCTAAATTGATACATATATTCAGTGTAATCTCTATCAAAATTCCAGTTGTCTTTGTAGAGATTGGCAAGCTGATTCTAAAGTTCATATGAAAATAGGGATTTTCAAGGGATTCATGATAGCCAAAGCAATTTTGAAAAAGAAGAACAAAGCTGGGGGACTCATACATCCTAGGTCAAAATTTGCTACAAAGCTGCAGTTATTAAGACAGTGTGATATTGGGGCGCCTGGGTGGCTCAGTGGGTTAAAGCCTCTGCCTTCAGCTCAGGTCATGATTCCAGAGTCCTGGGATCGAGCCCCACATCGGGCTCTCTGCTCAGCAGGGAGCCTGCTTCCTCCTCTCTCTCTCTCTCTGCCTGCCTCTGCCTACTTGTGATCTCTGTCTGTCAAATAAATAAATAAAATCTTAAAAAAAAAAAAAAAAGACAGTGTGATATTGATATAAGGATATACATGCAGATACATGGAATAAATTGAGAGCAGTCTACAAATAAGCTCTCACATTTTTAGCTAATTGATTTTTGACAAAAGTGTCAAGACAATTCAATGGGAAAAGAATTGTCACTTCAACCAGTGGTATTAGGACAAATGGATATCCACATGTAAATAGATAGTCACATGGAATAAAATTGTATTCATATCTCACACCATATATAAAAATTAATTCAAAATAGATAAAAAATCTAAGTGTAAGTACCGAAATAATAAAAATTTTAGAAAATATAGATGTAAATTTATATGGCCTTGGATAACGGTTTCTTAAATACAACACAAAAAACCATAAGCAATAAAAGAAAACATAGGTAAACTTGACACTAAATTTAAAACATTTGGGGGTCCTGGGTGATTCAGTTGGGTAAGCATCTGCCTTCTGCTCAGGTCATGATCCTAGGGTCCTGGGATTGAGGTCACATTAGGCTCCCTGCTAAGCAGGGAGTTGAGCCTGCTTCTCTCTCTCCCTCTGCCTGCTGCTCCCCCTGCATGTGCTCTTTCTTTTTCTCTGTCAAATAAATAAATAAAAATCTTAAAAAGAAACAAAAACAAAAACAAACCAAATATTTGTAGGCACTGGGGTGGCTCAGGTGTTAAGTGTCTGCCTTCAGCTCAGGTCATGATCCCAGGGTCTTGGGATCAAGTCCTGCATTGGGCTCCTTGATCAGCAGGGAGCCTGCTTCTCCCTCTGCCTGCCACTCCCCCTGCTTATGCACACACACTCTCTCTGATTGACAAATAAATAAGTGAATAAATAAAATCTTAAAAAAAAAAGAAAGTGAAAAGACAACCATAGTATGGGAGAAAATTTTTGCAAATCATGTATCTGGTAAGGGGGATATATCTCTCTTACAATTTAGTTATAAAAAGACAAATAGCCCAATTAAAAAATGGTCAATGGAACTGAAAAAACACTTCTCTAAAGATATACAAATGACCAATAAGCACATGAAAGCTCAAGCTCTTCAGCCATCAGGGAAATGGAAATCAAAACTATAAGGAGATCCCAAATCACATCCACTGGAATGGTTATTATTTTTTAAAAAAAGACCGAGGGGCCCTTGGGTGGCGCAGTCGTTAGCGTCTGCCCTGGACGCAGGTCATGATCCCAGTATCCTGGCATGATCAAGCCCCATGTCTGACTCCCAGTTCAGTGGGGAGGCTGCTTCTCCCTCTCCATCTGCCTCTCTCCCTGCTCATGCTCTCTCTCAAATAAATAAATAAAATCTTTCAAAAAAAAAAATTAAAAAGACCAGTAATAATGTGTTGGAGAGGATGTGAAGAAACTGGAACATGCATTGGTGGTGAGAATGTAAAATGGCACAGTCACTTTGAAAAACAGACTGGCATTTCCTCAAATGGTTAAACATAGAGCTACCATGTGATCAGGATCTCCACTCCCAGTTATATAATCAAGGGAAATGAAAACACATGGTCACACAAAATCCTGTACATGAATGTTTCACAGTAGCATGTTCATAATAGCCCCAAAGTGAAAGAACCCCAATGTCCATCAACTGATTAATAGCTAAATAACATATGGTATTTGCATATAATGGGATATTTGGAATAAAAATGAGATACAAATGCATGCTACAATATGGATGAACTTTGAGAAATTATGCCAAGTGCCACAAAGTTCCACATATTGTATGATTCCACTTACATGAAATGTCCGGAGCAGGTGAATCTATAGAGACTGAAAGTAGACTGATGGGCTGGGGCTGGAAAATTGAGCAATGATGTCTAAGGGGTGCGGGGTTTTTATTTTTGTAGTAACTAAAATGCCCTAGAAAACTTTAAAATATCGATTCTTCATTTTTCAGCTTATTGAGGTATAATTGATGAATAAAAGTACAAGATATTTTAAGTGTACATGTTAATGACTTGATATATGTATTTTAAAAACGTTCCAAAAATTGATTGTGATGATGGAAGCACAACTCTGTGAATGTACTAAAACCCATCAAATTGTACACTTTGAAAGTGTGAATTGTGTGGTATATGAATTACGTCTCAACAAAGCTGTTTTAAAAAGACTCTGACAATACCAAGTATTAAGGAGCATTTCGATAAATGGTAACTTTTAGGCGCTGTTGCTGGGGATGAAAATTAGTATAACCTCTTTGGAAAGAATGTTTGGCAATAACTAGTAGTTGAAGACATGCATCCTCATGACTCAGCAATTTTACTGCTCAGTGTGCCCCAGGGAAACTTGCACATGTACCAGGATGCATTTACAAGAATACCAGGAGTGTTTGTAATTAACAATCCAAATGTCCGTCATCAGTAGAATGTGTAATTACAATATAGTCATATAATGGAAGACTATCAAGAAAGAAAAGACATGATCTAAAACTGTTCTCAGTTTTAAAAAGAAAATAAAACTAAAATGGTTCTTAGCAAACATAGATAAACCCTAAAAATCCTAATGTCGAGGGAAAGAATCAAAACACAATAAAACACAGAAACAGACAGTCCATTTACATGAAGTCTATTTGCCTAAAGTTCAAAACCAGCCCAAACTAAAGTTTAGTATTTAGGAGTATATCCATAGATGGTAGAGAAAGAGATCATCTCAAAAGTCCGGATAGTATTTACTCTCCCTTTACGGGGAAGGGATGTATAGAGGGGTGGGGGACCCTGGAAGCGTTCTCCCTTGACCTGGTGTGAGTACATAGCTATGCCCTTTACCACTGCTCATTAAACCGTGTATTTATATTTTTTGTCTTTTTCTGTATGTAACAATACACAATAAAAAAGGACCAAAGAAAAGTTTGAAGCAAGTTTTGGAATGAATACAGGGAACACTGTGTTAATATTTTAAACCTATTTTTGTTTATTATTTATAGTATTTGGAGTGAGGTGGGAGAATTTTATGCGTCTACCTGTAATACTGCCCTCCTGACCCAGAACTTGATATATGGCATTATAAACAAAAGAGCTCATTGCCTGGAGTGCCTGGAGCGGGTCTATATGCTGAGGTTCAGGAGGGGTTTAGATGAATTGATGGAGGAGAGATCTCAAATGGTGATACGTAGGATAAATTCCTAACCTTTTGAAGCGGATGTCAAAGAGGGTAATTGGATTCCCTTCAACACGTTTCTTGTTGCTGCTGTCAGATAGAAAGCTAGACCAGATCGATGAAGGGGCTGACCTGGGAAGGCAAATCTCATCTTCTTCTGTTAACTACAGAAGATACAATTCTTCCCCAGAGGATCACAGCCCATGTCAGTTGCCCAGTAGGAAGGTTGCAGCTGATCAACAAGAATTTGCCATATAATCTGGGACTAGAGGAAATTCTTGGACCTTGTTTTCAAAGAATTTACAATATGGGGAGACAAAACTGACACCTGAATAGAAACTTTAAATTTTCAATTATGTGGTTTTGATTATTAATGTATTAGGGAAAATATCTGCAGATACTATGCCAGAAAAATTTACAAATCATTAAGAAAAATACAACAACCCAATAGAAAAATATGCAAAGGACCAGAGTAGGCAGTTCACAGAAAAAGAAATTCAAACAGCAATAAGCTTATGAAAAGCTGCTCACCTTCCCTCATAATTAAAGAAATGTACACCGAAGCTTTTCCTTATCATCTATCAGATTGGCCAATATTTACTGGTTTGAAAATAGCTGGTGTTGGTGAGGATGTAGGGAAATAAATCATGTTTGCTGCTGGCAGAAATGTAAATTAGTATTTACTGAGTAATACTAAATAATCATATAAATACTAAATAAATAAATAAAATAAAATACAAATATAAATACTAAATAAATAAAAATACTAAATAATTAGTATTTTTGGCATTTTATTTATGTTTATTATACCTCAATAGAAGTATGTAAAAGTCAATAGTTATTGTACCAGCTATAACCAATACAATATTTTTAAATTTAAATTCAATTAATTAACATATAATGCATTACTTGTTTCAGGGGTATAGGTCTGTGATTCATCAGTCTTATATAATACCCAGTGCTCTTTAGAACACATACCCTCCCCAAAGTTCATCACCCAGTTGCCCCATCTCTCTACCTACCCTCCCTCGACCGCAGCAGCCCTCAGTTTGTTTCCTAAGATTAAGAGTCTCTTATGGTTTGTCTCCCTCTCTGATTTTGTCTTGTTTCATTTTTTTCTCTACAATCTTCTTCCTTGTTTCTTAAATTCCACGTATCAGTGAAATCATATGATAATTGTCTTTCTCTGATTTAAGTATTTCACTTAGCATAATACCCTCTAATTCTAACCACATCTTTGCAAATGGCAAGATTTCATTTTTTGATGGCTGAATAATATTCCATTGCATACATATACCACATCTTCTTTTATCCACTCATCTGTTGATGGACATCTAGGCTCTTTCCATAGTATGGCTATTGTGGACATTGCTGCTATAAACTTTGGGGTGCACGTGCCCCTTCAGATCACTACATTTGTATCTTTGGAGTAAATACCCAGTATTGCTTGGTTGTAGGGTAGCTCTATTTTCAACTTTTTGAGGAACCTCCATACTGTTTTCCAGAGTGACTGCACCGGCTTGCATTCCCACCGACGGTGTAGGAGGGTTCCCCTTTCTCCACATACTCACCAACATCTCTCATTTCCTGACTTGTTGATTTTAGCCATTCTGACTGGTATGAGGTGATATCTCATCATGGTTTTGATTTGCATTTCCCTGATGCCAAGTGATGTTGAGCACTTTTCGTGTGTCTTTTGGGCATTTGTATGTCTCCTTTGGAGAAAGGTCTGTTCATGTCTTCTGCACATTTCTTGATTGGATTATTTGTCCCTTGGTCATTGAGTTTGATAAGTTCTTTATGGATTTTGGATATTAGCTCTTTATCTGACATGTCATTTGCAAATATCTTCTCCCATTCTGTCGGTAGTCTTTTGGTCTTGTTGACTGTTTCCTTTGCTGTGCAAAAGCTTTTGATCTTGATGAATTCCCAATCGTTCATTTTTGCCCTTGCTTCCCTTGCCTTTGGCGATGTTCCTAGGAAGAAGTTGCTGCAGCTGAGGTTGAAGAGATCGCTGCGTTTGTTCTTCTCAAGGATTTTAATGGATTCCTTTCTCACATTGAGGTCCTTCATCCATTTTGAGTCTATATTCATGTGTGGTATAAGGAAATGGTTTCATTTTTCTGCATGTGGGTGTCTAATTTTCCCAACACCATTTGTTGAAGAGACAGTCTTTTTTCTATGGGATATTCTTTCTTGCTTTATCAAAGATTAGTTGACCACAGACTTGAGGGTCAATTCCTGGGTTCTCTATTCTGTTTCATTGATCTATGTGTCTGTTTTTGTGCCAGTACCATACTGTCTTGATGATTGCAGCTTTGTAATATAGCTTGAAGTCTGGAATTGTGATGCCACCAGTTTTGGTTTTCTTTTTCAACATTCCTTTGGCTACTTGGGGTCCTTTCTGGTTCCACACAAATTTTAGGATTATTTCTTCCAGATCTGTGAAAAAATTGATGGTATTTTGATAGGGATTGCATTGAATGTATGGACTGCTCTAGGTAGCATAGACATTTTCATAATATTTGTTCTTCCAATCCATGAGCATGGAACATTTTCCCATTTCTTTGTGTCTTCCTCAATTTCTTTCATGAGTATTCAATAGTTTTCTGAGTATAGACCCTTTGTCTCTTTAGTTAAGTTTATTCCTAGGTGTCTTACTGTTTTGGGGAGTCCTAATTAGTATTACTAACTATTTAATCAATATTTACTCATCACTAATATTTACAAATTATATCAGTACAAACTTTTTGAAGAACAAGTTGGTAGTATCAACTAAAAACCTAACAAGACCGCATACTTTTTAACCCAGTAACTTGAATACTTGGCATTTAGTTCTTGGATATTCTCTTAAATGTATGGCAATGTAGACATAGCTAAGCAAGTAGTGACATTAACTGCTTCTAGGGAGGGGGAACTGGCAGGCTGGAGGTTGTGCGGAAGTGTGGAATGGGATTACAGTGAAGAAGAGGAGACTTTTTACCCTATACCCTCTTGTACATTTGGATCTTGAACCATGTGAATGTGTTACTCTGTTTTAAAAAATAAGACTTGGGACGCCTGGGTGGCTCAGTTGGTTAAGCGGCTGCCTTCGGCTCAGGTCAGGATCCCAGCGTCCTGGGATCAAGTCCCACATCGGGCTCCTTGCTTGGCAGGGAGACTGCTTCTCCCTCTGCCTCTGCCTACCTCTCTGTCTGCCTGTGCTCGCTCTCTCTAACTAATAAATAAATAAAATCTTTAAAAAAATTAAAAAATAAGACTTAAAAGGGGGACCTTGAGACAAATTCAGTGGAACATTATTTTAACAAAGAACTGAAAATTATCCAAATGTTTGCCAGCAAGGGACTGGTTAAGTAAATATACATTTGGTGGAATACTATAGCGTGGTTTGAAATAGTGAGACAAATTTTATAGAAAATATCTTCCAGGGATGCCTGGGTGGCTCAGTTGGTAAAGCGGCTGCCTTCGGCTCAGGTCATGATCCCAGCGTCCTGGGATCGAGTCCCACATCGGGCTCCTTGCTCAGCAGGGAGCCTGCTTCTCCCTCTGCCTCTGCCTGCCTCTCTGTCTGCCTGTGCTTGTGCTCTCTCTCTCTCTCTCTAACTAATAAATAAATTTTTTAAAAAAGCTTAAAAAAATGTTTAAAAAAAAAAAAAGAAAATATCTTCCAGATATTCCAGATACATGGAACAAAAACAAGCTGTATATATGCATACATAAGGGTTATTCCATTGTTTATATGTGTGTCTCCCCAAAATCACTGGGGAGAACTTGGGTTGGGGAGTGAAATTTGTCTTTATTTTGTAATTTCTATATTGTGTGAAAATTTTGCATTTGCTTTTTTAAAGTATGATTTTTAGTTCAAGACATTTTAATAAAGTCCTTCAGGAGATCATGGATCCAGCAATCACTTACTGACATTTGTTGTATTCCAGGCTCTGTGCTAGGCAGAAGAGATGAGACCTGAAAAGACACAGCACCTTTGCTGGAAGAGCTCAGTCTAACTGGAGACCACAAAAATAATTATAGGTAATTATAATACAGTGGAACAAGCCCTGCTGGGAAAGAGTGACTAACACTCTAGAAAGTCAAGGAAGAGCTGGATGTTAAGACTCTCTAAGAGTGTTCCAGCTGCAAAGGGAATGTTGCCCTAAGCCAGGCAAGTGATGATCAGGGTCCAGCCTGGGGCAGTAGCAATGAGGATAGAGAAGAGATAAGGGATTAGAAAACTGTTTCAGTAGTGAAATTGACCCAACTTAGGTGATTCATGGGATGTGAGTGGGGGTTCTTTCCATGCAATTGGGTTAGAGATATCAACTGAATTTGGTACTAATTTCAGAGCAGCAGAAGCTGTTATGCATATACTATGTTAAGTGTTGGAATGCAAGAAATGTACAATAGGGTTCCTATCCTCAAAGAGTGTTACAATCTTGTTGATAAGAAAAATAATACTGGCTTCTATTGACTGTTGGTGTAATGCCCTCTTACTGACAACCACTCAATCTCTGCCATGCAACATTTGTTAATGAACACCATCAAAACACCTTCATCATGCAGCATTGCCACGGAGTCACACTGTCTGACTTTCCCACTTTGGTTGTATGATTTTTTTTTTAAGATTTTATTCATTTATTTGACAGACAGAGATCACAAGTAGGCAGAGAGGCAGGCACGGGAGGGGGGAAGCAGGCTCCATGCTGAGCAGAGAGCCCCATGTGGGGCTCCATCCCAGGACCCTGAGATCACGACCCAAGCCAAAGGCAGAGGCTTTAACCCACTGAGCCACCCAGGCGCCTCATGTTGTATAATCTTGAGTAAGTGTTCCAACTGCTCTACAGCTTACTTATTTTATTTGTGAAATGAGTATGATAGTAACACCTATGAATCAGACTTTTATAACAATTAAATGATCAGAGATGTGCAGAGAGCTTAGCATGGTGCTTGATACATATTTATGCTCAATACATGTTATTCCTTATTGTTATTATGCTATATATATAAACACATATATATTTATATATATTATGTTATTTATGTTATAAAAATTGTGGGGATAGGAATTTAGATCCTCATCAGCAAAATTCCTCCTAGGTATTTTTTTTAAAGATTTTATTTATTTATTTGACACAGAGAGAGAGATCACAAGTAGGCAGAAAGGCAGGCAGAGAGAGAAAAGCAGGCTCCCTGCTGAGCAGAGAGCCTGATGTGGGGCTCAATCCCAGGACCCTGGGATCATGACCTGAGCTGAAGGCAGAGGCTTTAACCCACTGAGCCACCCAGGCGCCCCTCCTCCTAGGTATTTTAAATTGTGAATAGGCAGCAATGTTATCTGAGCTATGAAGATTAAATACATACATGCAGAATTTGAGAATAAAATCTATAATAAAGTTGGTTTTACCCTCTTAAGAAACTGTATGTTTGTTACTGTGATACATGGCAATTAGATATATACAGCAAGCTATTTGCATAAAAAATAATTATTGTAAGAGTAAGTAAATTTCATTCCTTTTATAGTCTGAATAATATTCCATTATATGTATATACTACATTTTGTTTATCCATTCACCTGTTGATGGATGTTTTTGTTGCTTCTACCCCGTGGCTGTTGTGAACAGTGCTGCTGTAAACATGTATGAAAATATCTCTTTGAGATCTTGTTTGCAAATTCTTTTGGACATATAAGCAGAGGTGGAATTGCTGGATCATATGGTAAATCTATTTTTAAATTTTGAGGTAGTACCATACTATTTTCCCTAGTGGTTGCACCATTTTATAATTTTACCAGCAGTGCGCAAGAGTTCCAATTTCTCCAAATTCCTGCCAATCTTGTTATTTTCTTTCTTTCTTCCTATCTTTCTTTTTCTTTCTTTCTTTCTTTTTTTGTGGTGGGGAGATTTAAAAGTACACTCCTTGCCCAGTGAGGAGCTGGAACTCAGAATCTTGAGATCAAGAGCCCCATGTTCTATTGACTGAACCAGCCAGGTGCCCCTCTTTTTTTTTTTTTTTTTTAATAGTAGCTATCCTAATGGGTGTAAGGTGATATCTCATTGTAGTTTGGTTTACATTTCTATGTTCATGAGAGACATTGAGCCTCTTTTCATGTGCTTGTTGGCTATTTGTATAGTTATCTTTGGAGAAATGTCTATTTAAGTCTTCTGCCTTATATTTAATTGCTTATTTGAATTTTTTGTTTTTAGTTGTAGGAGTTCTTTGTATTTTCTGGATATTTATCCCTTATCAGATATATGATTTGCAAATATTTTCTCTCATTCTATAGGTTGCTTTTTCACTCTGTTGATGGTGTCCTTTGATGCACAAAAGTTGTAAAGTTTGATACAGTCTTTTTTGTCTATTTTTGGTTTTGCTGCTTGTCCTTTTGATGCTATATCCAAGAAATTACTACCAAATCTAATATCACAAGTAGTTTCCCCTATGCTTCTTCTAGGAGTTTTATAGTTTTGGGACTTATGTTTACACAACACATTGATTTTTTTTAATTTCCATGAGTCTATATTAATAATTAGAATAAAGATAAAAATAAAATTAATGATAGAAGAAATGATAGATAGCCATTGTTTTTAACCTCCATTGTAATAATTGTTTTGGTAAGGATTATGAATGGATGAATACAATTGTCAAAGAATAACATATTCCCATGCTCTCAAAAGTATAGCCCCTCAGAATCTTACTAATTTCCAAGGGCAACATGTACTTTTAGAGTGGAGAGAACTATGGGTTATCACCTGAGCTCAGAGACTAAATTTAACATCACTAATAATGGGACTCCCTGACATTCTGTGCCTCCCGATGTGTGCAACCAGAGGTATGCAACATCATATAGAATGTACACTTGCCAAATATGTCTAACTTGAAACCAAGTTATGAGGAAGCAATAAGGCAAATCCAAAATATGAGGAAGCAATAAGACAAATCCAATTCTAGAAGACTACTGGATAACTTGTCCAGACCTGCCAAAAAATCAATATACTATACTATAATGGCAATGAGACTGTTTTAACTTAAAAGAGAGTAGAAAGTCACTATAACAAATGTAATGCATGACATTTGATTGATTCTTAGATCAGAATAAAATAACAATAGCACAAGCATAAGAAATATCCTTGAACAACTGGAGAAATTTGAATATGGACTGTTTATTGGATGATATAAAATTATGGCTAATTTTTTAAAGTATGATAATGCCATTGTGGTTATATAGGAGATGATCTTTTCTTAAGCAATGCATTATTGAAATATTTAGGGAAGAAATATCACAATATGGAGGGAGAATGAGCAAAATGGCAAATATCAACTGGTAAAGGGTTTGTGAAGTTTCTTGTAGTGGTCTACCAGTTTTTTGAATGTTTCAAAATTTCAAAATAAAAAGTTGGGGGAGAAATGAAATGTTATGTGTCTGACATGGAGCAGGTGATCAAAATTCACTATTATGATTATCACATTTTCATCAGGTTATACAAATGTTCTTGCTTATGTGGCCCTTAAGCATTTAAAAAAAACTATATTTTCTCTGATACATTTTAAAGTTGACATTAAAAATGTTTCATTATGGGGGCGCCTGGGTGGCTCAGTTGTTAAGCGTCTGCCTTCGGCTCAGGTCATGATCCCAGCGTCCAGGGATCGAGCCCCGCATCTGGCTCCCTGCTCGGCGGGAAGCCTGCTTCTGACTTTCCCACTCCTCCTGCCTGTGTTCCCTCTCTCACTGTGTCTCTCCCTATCAAATAAATTTTTAAAAAAATGTTTCATTATGGGGCACCTGGGTTGGCTCAGTTGGTTAAGCATCTGACTCTTGATCTCAGCCCAAGTCTTGATCTCAGGGTTGTGAGTTTAAGCCCCATGTTGGGCTCCATGCTTGGTGTGGAGCCTACTTTAAAAAAAAAAAAAAGTTTTGGGGCCCCTGGGTGGCTCAGTGGGTTAAAGCCTCTGCCTTCGGCTCAGGTCATGATCCCAGGGTCCTGGGATCGAGCCCCGCATCAGGCTCTCTGCTCAGCAGGGACTCTGCTTCCCCCTCTCTCTCTGCCTGCCTCTCTGCCTGATTGTGATCTCTGTCTGTAAATAAATAAATAAAATCTTTAAAAAAAAAAAAGTTTCACTCTAAGTTTAAATATTTGCAAGGGCCATTAAATCCAGCATGTAGTGAATATTGAAAATTTAAAACAAATTGTTATCTAATTTCTTAAGTGTATCCTTTGGAATATGGCTGTTATGGTGATTTGATACCCATCATTACCCACTTAAAAACTAAAACATTTCTTTAATAGTTGGAAATTTTACATAATTTCATTACTCCTTGGAATTTATAATTGTCCTATATTCCCTGCACAGAATTTTGTCCTAACGCGACTTCATGTTTGCTGATCATCTCAACCTACTTCACTACTCTAAAAATATGTGTATAATGCAAAATATTAAATTTGAAATTATAAGGCTCTAGTAGTTTAACAAATTTTTTCAGTGTTGAGTTAGTATTATCATTAATATGCAGTCAAAAAACCCAAGTATTTTAGCCATAATTATTCTCTCCACATTACTGTTCCATCCAGGCTGAGAAGTTAGGCTGGAGACTCACTATTTAACCAGAAAGATGGTCAGAGTTTTGCCTGGGCTTTTCCTGAACCACAACCAGTTTAATTCTTTCTTGGAGAAATGCATGGGGTTGTGGAAGAGTGTGGTTGGAACTGAGGGATTTCCCAGGATGCAGGACTTTGAGGGATAACACTGGGACAGTCCTAGCAAACCAGGGCAGTTGGCCACCCTATGTCTGGTAACAAAGTTTTGATTTGGACACTGGCTTGGCTACTGTGTAAGACAGGGACTAACATAGGCAAATTATACCTCTCAAATTAAGATAATTCAGAAAAGTAAGGGGCACCTGGCCAGCTCAGTTGGTAGAGTATGTGACTCTTGATCTTGGGGTTGTGAATTTGAGCCCCATGTTAGATGTAGAGATTACTTAGATTAAAAAAAAATAAGTCTTAAAGGAAAGATCATTTGAATAATTCAGGTAATTTAAAAGTGAAGGAATAGCATAAGAGAGCCCTATAAACCCATCGCCTGTTAACATTTGCCACATTTGGATATGCTTCACTCTCTCTTTCTCTCTATCAAAGTAATACAATTTGAGAGGGCTTTATTTGCAGAGGAACTCATTTAAAAAGTGTGGTTGCATGAAAAGGAGCCACAAGAATGTTGCAGGAACATAGGGCTGGCAGCATTGGAGGTGTTACCACTCCTAAGCTTGAGGGGAAGGAGTTACCAGAACTGTGAAGGAAAGTCACATAGAACAGGTTGCTCTGAAAAGAGCAATGACCTTTGGTCCAGATTCATAGTCCTCTTAGGTAACTTCTTAAGGAGAGAAACCAGGGGAATAAATATCCTGACCTCAATCCCTTCTCTTCTGATCCCTTGCCAAGCTCCCCATGGGCCAAAATCAACCAAAGTCACAGGGAACAGGACCCTGCTGGTCACATCAAAGTTGGCTGTGACATTGACAGGCTGGGAAGAATGGATGTAGAGGGGCAAACAGCAGATGTCTAGCACTCAGAGGTATGGGTTTTATGGTCCTGAGCCATGTTACAGAGTTGTCATAAGAAGTAACAGGGGCAATGCCTGTGAAAACATCGGCTAAGCCATAAATAGTTATTACATCAATTCTATTTAATAAAACCCCTATCTTCTCCAATTTAAACTCATTACTTCTTATCTAATGCAATTCCTAGTGGGGTCCCTGGCACATAGTAGGAATCTGGTAAATATTTGTTGAATGTATGATTGATGTTGGTAATAAGTAGAGATGGGTTGAGTCGATGGAGGATCCGATCATAGCTAAATACCAAGATATCCTGGCTTCATGTTATTACTCTTATTATTAAAAAAATATAATGCAATAAGAAGAAAATGCATTGTTAATAAACAGAGATTAATGAGGGAAAATTTTGGTAGAGGAAACTTAGTTGGGGTGAAGAGCTAAGGAAGAAGCCCCAGAGATTCCATGCTAAGGACAAGGGGCTGAAGTCCAAAGAACAAAATGTGAAAGGAAAAGAGGCATTTCTGCAAGAGGGAGGAGTTTTAAGACACCATGCATGTGTGGGACAAGGGGTTTGTGGGAAATCTCTGTACCTTTCCGTCAATTTTGCCATGGACCTAAAACTGCTCTAAAAAATAAAGTCTATAAAAAATGAGTGAGAGGGGAAGGAGAGGGGCAGGGAGTGACCTTTTCTGCTGCCTAAAATGTCTCTTCAAAGAGAAAAGCATCTATCGATGAGCTGTAATTCATTCCTTCACTTGACATTTGGAGATGCTTTGAGAAATCCTGCCTTGATATATCTGAGAGCTGCCTGCTGAAGCCTGTCTAATCCCAGATGGCTGGATGGGGGTGGGTTTCTTTCCTCTTGTCTTCTGTGCCAAAGATGTCTTTTGAGTGATGATTCCTTGGCCTTAGGAGAACATGAAAGGGAAAAATGGGCTTCCTTGGGTGGGGAAAGTCAACACAGGGGGAGTAGAGGATGTGGGCCCCCCTTGTAGGTCTCTTCTGGTGGTCTGTGCCTCCATCACTAGACCATATCTTCAGAGTCTTGCTGACATGTGTCCATGCAAATACATTAACATGTCCATCTCAGCAGATGTCTATTCAGCAACAGCAAATTCGTGTGCCAAGGTGTAGGCTGACCCACAGGATCCTTCCACCAAAGAGTTGACAGCAGGCTGTTTTGGGTAACCAAGGCTTGAGAAGCAAAATGCCTCTCTTTCTCTTGTTTCTCCCAAGGATGCCCATTGACCCACAGGTGGTCAATGTTACATGCATGTGTATCGAGAGGCGGAAGAAGAAGAGGAGGGGAACACAGACACAGTTTACAATTTATTGAGAGTGATAGTGGCCATGCTTTATTTTAAAAATCTTTCTAGGGACGCCTGGGTGACTCAGTTGGTTAAGCAGCTGCCTTCGGCTCAGGTCATGATCCCGCGTCCCGGGATGGAGTCCCACATCGGGCTCCTTGCTTGGCAGGGGGCCTGCTTCTCCCTCTGCCTCTGCCTGCCACTCTGTCTGCCTGTGCTCACTCTCTCTCTCTGACAAATAAATAAATAAAATCTTAAAAAAAAAAAGTAAAAAATCTGTCTATATTATTGGCCCTCTTTAGCAATTTGCAATGTCATTTTTTTTTTAAAGATTTTGTTTTTTAGTAACCACTACATCCGATGTGGGGATCTAACTTATAACCCTGAGTCCCATGCTCCACCAGCTGAGCCAGGCAGGAGCCCCAAAATGTCACTTTTTATATTAGGATCTACAGTCACAATGCCTGAGACCTATGAGCTTTTAAAAAGCCTACAAAATGGGCATTTGGGTAGCTCAGTTGGTTAAGCGTCGGCCTTCAGCTCAGGTCATAATCCCAGAATCCTGGGATCCATCCCCCCATGGGGATCGCTGCTCAGCCAGCTTCTCCCTCTGTCCCTTCCCCTCTCCTGGCTTGTGCTTTCTCTCTCTCTCTCAAATAAATAAATAAAAATCTTTTAAAAAATAAGAAAAAAATAAAGAGCTTACAAAAAATGATAGAGACAGAAAAAAATGTGTGGCTCCAAATTAAAAAAAAAAAGAAAAATGAAATAAACAGATGTTGAATTAAATATTCACAAAATATAATTTTATATCAAGTTAGTGTATTATTAAATTTATTTTTCATAAAATTCATTATATTTAAAAACCATCTGTAGATTCAATTTTTCTCAGTTTATAAGAATTCTGGTATATGCTAAGGGATTGCTGAGAATTCATAGCTACATTAAACATGTTCTTCAGAGCTAAATTATTTAAAAAATAACTTGTAAACATCCTTTAAACTTTTTACTGCAAAAACAGTGACATTTGATGTGTGCTGGAGGCACATTTTATAATGTTTGATATGATGTGGGATGGGGCTATAAGAATAGATAGGGCCTATGGAAGCTTAAAATGGCAATATATGCAAATACCTACCTGCAAGGTTGTTCATCATAGTGTGATTTACCTACAAGGTTCTTCATCACAGTGGTTTGAAACAACCTAATGCCAACAACTGGAGACCGTTTTAACAAATGATAGACCACACAACAGATACCAGATGACCATTGAAAATGAAGTCATGGGGGCGCCTGGGTGGCTCAATGGGTTAAAGCCTCTGCCTTTGGCTCAGGTCATGATCTCAGGGTCCTGAAATCGAGCCCCACATCAGGCTCTCTGCTCGGCAGGGAGCCTGCTTCACTTCCTCTCTCTCTGCCTGCCTCTCTGCCTGCTTGTGATCTCTGTCAAATAAATAAATAAAATCTTTAAAAAAAAGAAAAAAGAAAATGAAGTCATGGGAGAGTATTTAATGATCTAGAAAAATGGTCACAATATATCAAAATATAAAAAGGTTGCACAATATGATTTCTCTTATTTGTAAAAGAAAAAAATACTCCTAGATAAAAGACTGGCAGAATATATACCAACATGGTAGTGATTAGTGGTTATGTCTGGATGGTAGAATTAGAAGTGAATTTAAGTTTTCTTTTTTTTTCTTTCCTCTTCTTTTTTTCAATTCTTTATATTTTCTGCCACAAACATTTATTGTTTCTGGAAAGCAGACAGATAAAATTTATAAAGATGGAAAACCCTTTTGATCTGATGGCTTTTTCTCTGACAGTTGATAAATTCTAACTCAAAAAGCTTGTGTATGGATTGCGTGGAAGCTGTTCCCATTTGCATCTCTCATGTCTGAGGTTGAACACCATGGAAACATCATTTCGATGTGATTTTTTTACTGAATAATGGCCATAAACAAACAAATAATGGCTTATTTTAATGCACCCAGTAGTCAGAATAAGCCATTTAAAAAATAAATTGAATTTTGCAGTCTTTTAATGTCTTCTTAGGATAAGATCAGAAACCTTTATCACAACCACCCCCTTCTCTGCACCTCTGTCTCTATCCCTAGGGTCGTCTTCAGCGGCTCACATGCTCCAGAGTGAGAATGTGTTGTCATGAAAAGATGCCCCTTTTCTGCACCGGGGAGGGAAAAAGCAGATCACAGAACAGCATGGATGACTTACTCCCATTTATGGAAAATTGAATACCTATATTTTAGTCTGCATATAGAAAAGAACTTTCTGGAAGGGTATATTAAAGATGTTAACAGTGATTCCCCTTGGGTGATGTCATTTTGCGTAACTTAAAAAATATATGGTTTGAAATTCTTACAGTAATAAAAATATCATTTTCACAAAAATGATCTGTGACTCTTAGATCGTTTGACTCACTGTTGTTTATTTTAGTTGCTCTGACGGAAAAGAACAAATTAAATAAGGTCTCAAAAGTTAATTTTTTAAAGAGGGAAATGGAAATTGTTCTGAGACAGTGAGATGAAGTAGGGCTGCTGAAATGTTTGGTTTCCTTCTTTGGGTAGGTGTGTCTGCTCTTGTGGCTGAAGTAACCACTGAGTGTGTTAGAAAGGAGTGGGGCACAGGTATTTTTTGATTTTTCTCGTGACTAAAGAAGAGGCTACTCTTCTCCCATAGAGGGGCATAGGGTCATTGCCCTCTAAGCAAGAGCCATAAATGTACTCAAGGGTCTTATCATCTTGGAGAAGGATACCAATTTGCAGACAAAGCACATAAAAGAAAAAACCACCTTCTGAGAGCTGAAAATTAAACATTGGATTTAAAGGTTGTGTGAAGGATGGTTAATTGGAAGGATCTGGGGTCAGAGGGGCTTCTGTTCCAAGTCTGTCTATACAACTCACTAGCTGTGTACCTTCTTTTTAAAAAAAATTTAAACAAATCTTTTATTTATTTGAGAGAGAGAGAGAGAGAGTGAGTGCACAAGCAGGAGGGGCATAGGGAGAGGAAAAGGCAGGATCCCAGCCAAGCAGGAAGCTTGATGCGAGGCTCCATCCCTGGACTTCATCCCTGAAGTCATGACCTCAGCCGAAGGCAGATGCTTAACTGACTGAGCCCACCTAGGCGCCCCAGCTGTGGACCTTCTTAACATTCCAGACTCAGTGATGTGCCACTCATATCCTGTGTCAGTGAAGGACTTCATGCCCCCGCTGCTGGCAATGTGATGAGCAGAATTTTTCCAGATGTCAGCCTCTTTGGGGTCTGCCTCTCTGCAGAGCCACCTTGCCCAAAGCCCACCCTGCTGAAAGACCCATGTCCAATGACATGGATTGAGAGGGAGTGTAAAGACCTGGCTGTCTTAGCCCAACTGGAGACAATACCAGATGGCAATTCTAGCTCCAGAGCTTCCCATGGATTGGCTGAGGCTGTTAATGGGCATCACAGGTCAACTTCTCCTTCTGCCCCTTCCCTTTCCTATCCCCTCTGCTCCACAGGTGTTGATCTCAAGGTCACTCCCTAACAAACAGCCTGCACAATAGCTCCGGAGTCTGCTTCCTGGGCAGCCCAGTCTGGGACAATTAAGTTACTTAATCACTCTGAGCCTCCACTTCTTCATCTATAAAAATCAGGATGATAATAATAGTGCCCATTACATATAGTTGAGAATTATATGAGACTGTGTATGTAAAATGCTTGTCATATATAACATATATTCATATATGTTCTGTATATGACATATAACCATTATTCAACACATGCTAACCATTATTATTGTAATAGGGAAAGAAAGAGCCTATCCTTGACCACCCACCACCATCATCAAAGGTTTATCAGAGAGTTTGCCTCAAAGAGAATGGTCTTAAAGACATAGATATAGGGTAAATGTATGTTGGTGGAACACAAAAGGTTGGGAGCAAAGGGTATTACCAAAGGAGAACAGACTAAAGGACCTGCATCCTCCCAGTGAGAGAGTCAGTCAGTAGACATCTGGTTTACCTAAGTGTCTTACAAGTTTGGTCAGCACAAGGCAGTCCTGCTGGGTCTGGACACTTTCGAGCAAACTGATGAAGTTGAAGTGCTGGCCTGCAAGGCTGGGAAGAGGAACCAGAGCTTCAGTGTCTTCTGGAAGATTGAAGCCTCCTAGATAGTTCATCTTCTACATGCATCATATCAGACAACAGTGGCCCACAGTATAGGGCTGTGCACATAGTGGGGCCATGGATATGTGTGAAGTCAGGCCTTCAATGTTAACAAGGAGTGGACATCAAGTGGACCATGTTGTTAGAGGAGTATATGCCCTCTCACTGGTACTGCCGTGTTCCACTGATCTCCACTCTCCCTGCACATTCCCAGGGCTTTGGTCTCTAGCTTGTGGCCCTCCCCGCGGCCCCCTCCATGTACATGTGGTGTTTGATTCCGAGCAGCAGTGGGATCGATGACTTTATAGTGACTGGGACTTTTTGTTCCCTGGATTGTTTTGTATCTGCCTTGGCTGCATTTTCCTCTAGAAATCTGTGTCCTGGGTCTAGATTTGGCTTTGAGAGAACTGTCCATCTGGATTTGTTTGATTGTAAAGTGCTGTCTTATATTTTAAAGCTATGGTTGTTCATGATGAAGAGCAGACCTGTGGATGTGGTTTCCTAGTCCAGAGATTGCACAGAGCCTCTGGGGCTTAGATGAATATGGGAGGTTTGTGGTCTGTAAAGTCGTCTGGTGTTCTGAGACACCCAATTTGTCCCTGAGCTCTGGCAAGTAATGCTCAGAGCTGCCTTTGGCTGCCGATCTCCTTACACAGTGCCTATAAATTTTAGGAATCTTACTTGGAGGATATCGTTTAGCCAGCACATAATTTTTCTGATGGTTTATTGACACTCAAAAATAACGTTTGCAATATTACAAGTTTGGACTAGTGTGCATGGATGGTCTACCATCTGGCATCATTAGGAAATAAGGTAATCCTCTCTTGAAAAAAACGATAACCTATTAAACATAAAAGTCACTTTCAAGGTAAATCTTTCTCAAATATAATACGTACTTCTCCACCTTTAAAAAATTTATTTGTTTATTTGAGTGAGAGAGAGAGACAGACAGAGGGAGGAGGAGAGGGAGAGAGAGTCTTAAGCAGATTTTACACTGAGTGTGGAGCCCCACGTGGAACTCGATCTCACCACCCTGAGATCATGACATGAGCCGAAACCAAGAGTCAGATGCTTAACTGACTGCCACCCAGATGCCCCTGCACCTTCTTTCAAAAATTCCTAGCATTATTGGATACTCATTTTCTGCCAGCCCTATACCTAAGTTATTGTATTCAGCCCTTAACAACCCTGCAAAGTAGGGATTATTATCACCCTTTATCCAGTAAGAAAAATGGAGACTCAAAGAACTTATGTAACTTGGCTAAAATCACATGTTGGCTGAGGGCCAGAATGGGGATTTGAATCCAATTTTGTCCAACTTCAAAGCCAATGTTATTACTACCACACTGTGATAACACTCCTAAATTTTTTTAAACAAATTAGAGACTATCAAGTATATTTTAACCTTTCCTTGATGAATTAGAGACAAAATTATAAGTGTCAGTGATAACACAGTGCTGAAGTACTGATTTAGGTGAGATCTTGGTTGAAGTAACACAAATCCAGTGATGTTCATGTAAGCAAAGGAAGAAACATTTATCAGAAGACCAAGTACATTGCAAAGTGTTGAGAGGAAGATACAACCGGGTCTCAGAAATGGACTGAGATTTGAGACTCAGGCCCATCAGAGCTTCCCCATTCCTCATCCCTGCTCTACTTCTGCACCTTTTTTCTATTTTCTTATTTCTCTTCATGTTATCTGGTCTGATGGTAGGCAGTCTGGGGTTTAGTGCCACAGTTCTAGATCATCCAAGACCAAGATATCTCACAGCTGCCCACCCTGCCTTTCTTGTGCTTTTGTGCCATTACCAGAAGATGGCTTTCCTATCTCCAAACATCAAGTTCTTATTTCAGGCTAGAAGACAGGATAGGTAGTGGGTAAGAGGGAATTTGCCTTTTTATTCAAAGGATGTTCCAGTGAACAGAACAACTTCCTCAGTCTTTTTTGTGGTTGCATAGTATTCCAATATATGGATTTACTACAACTTATGTGACTCTTGAGGACTTTTAAAAGTGCTCTGGGTTTTCCCCAGATTTAATACCTGGATATGATATACAGACAGATGTGAGAACCACTGCTGTAGCTTATTGGTGTCTTTCTTCTCCAGTCTATGATGGGAATGTGGCTGGTTTCCTAGAATTCAGAAAGCTGACTCAGGCCTCTGGAAAGTCAAATGAATCCCTTCCTTCTGATGAACAGAAAGTAGTCATAAATAAGACTCTCATTAGCAAGAAACACAGTCACAGGAAATTGAGAAAAGCTGGCTTGAAGCCCTGGACCAGTACACAAGAGAAGGGTGGGGGTTGTTGGTGCAGTCTCTAAGCATGCAGACTGCACAAGGCTTACTAGGTAGTGAAAACGCAAACTGAGGGTCATAAAATGGAAGAAACTCTTTCCAGACTCTCTGAGCTACAAAAAAATAGCAAACGAGTTTCAGCATGGCTAAATAAAAGATGGATGTTGAGAAAAATAATAATCCAAACTATATTTATAGCTTCTTGGGATAAATATGTCTCTGGACAATATTAGACTGTTCTCTGAGCTTATCGGCTTCAAGTAGCCAAAAAAGTTAGCTAAGTGTAGGGCCCAGCCAAGGAAGATATTAAAAACATGGGAAAATATTATCATTGTACTATCATCTTAAAGTCTTGTGTTCTTGAGTGTGATTTCTTCTATTTTTTAAGATTTTATTAATTTATTTGACAGAGAGAGATCACAAGTAGGCAGAGAAGTGGGGGAAGCAGGCTCCCTGCTGAGCAGGGAGCCCAATTCGGGGCTCGGTCCCAGGACCCTGAGATCATGACCTGAGCTGAAGGCAGAGGCTTAACCCACTGAGCCACCCAGGTGCCCCTTGAGTGTGATTTCTATGTGGCATTTTGATCAATAAATCTCAGAAAAATATGCTAGGACTTGAAAAGCATGCCTTATTATATTTCTTTTTTTAAAGTTTTATTTATTTATTTATTTATTTATTTATTTATTTATTTATTAAAGATTTTATTTATTTATTTGACAGACAGAGATCACAAGTAGGCAGAGAGGCAGAGAAAGAGAGGAGGAAGCAGGCTGTCCGCAGAGCAGAGAGCCCGATATGGGGCTCGATCCCACGACCCTGGGATCATGACCCGAGCAGAAGGCAGCGGCTTTAACCCACTGAGCCACCCAGGTGCCCCTGAAAGTTTTATTTAAATTCAATTAGCCAACATACAGTACATCATTAGTTTCAGATGTAGAGTTCAATAATTCATCAGTTGCATATAACACCCAGTGCTCATCACATCACATGTCCTCCTTAATGCCCCTCACCCAGTTACCCCATCCCCCCTCCAACAACTCTTAGTTTATTTCCTATGATTAAGAGTCTCTCATGGTTTGTCTCCCTCTCTGATGACCTCCCATTCAGTTTTCCCTCCTTTCCCCTATGATCCCTCTATGCTGTTTCTTATATTCCACATATGAGTGAAACCATATGATAACTGCCGAGAAGGGTGTTTAAGAAGAGAAAGGAGCAGGAAAAGATGGAGATAAGAAAGAAACAAAGTATTTATGCCTTTGAATATGCTAAAACTGATGGCTGAAGACCTTATTTTTTTAGAAAAGTGTTGTAAAATCAGGGGCGCCTGGGTGGCTCAGTCAGTTAAGTGGCTGCCTTCGGCTCAGGTCATGATCACAGGGTCCTGGGATCGAGTCCCGCATCGGGCTCCTTGCTCTGCAGGGAGCCTGCTTCTCCCTCTGCCTCTGCCTGCTGCTCTGCCTGCTTGTGATCTCTCTCTCTATCAAATAAATAAATAAAATCTTTGAAAAAAAAAAGTGTTGTAAAATCAAATAGATTTCCAAACTGGAAACAGCCCGGATGTCCTTCAGCAAGTGAACGGTTGAACTGTGTTACATCCAGACTATGGAATAGTACTTGGCCGTAAAAAAGTTACTGATACATGCAGCTATTTGCATGGATCTCAGATCTCAAAATGTTACATTCTGTGTGGTTGCATTTATGTAACATCCTATAAATAAAATTATAGAGCTAGAGAACAGGTTAGTAGTTGCCAGGGGTTAGGGAGCAAAGGAAGGAGGGAGGTGGTTCTGGAATCGTAGCAGGAGGGATCTTTGTGGCAATGGAAGTATACTGAAGCTTGTTTGTGGTAGTGAATACACCGATTCTACACATAGAACTAAACACACACATGTGTGCATGTGTGTGTAAAACTAGAGTCTAAATAAAGTCATTGGGTTGTAGCAATGCCAATTTCCTAGTTGCCATATTGTACTAGAGTTATGCAAAATACTTCCATTGGTAGGAGACTGGGTGAAGAGTACATGGGATTGCTGCATGTGAATCTACAATTATCTCAAAATCTAACTTAAAAAATTAAATAAGGGGACGCCTGGGTGGCTCAGTTGGTTAAGCGGCTGCCTTCGGCTCAGGTCATGATCTCAGCATCCTGGGATCGAGTCCCACATCGGGCTCCTTGCTCGGCAGGGAGCCTGCTCCTCCCTCTGCCTCTGCCTGCCTCTCTGTCTGCCTGTGCTCGCGCTCTCTCTCTCTAACTAATAAATAAATAAAAAATCTTTAAAAAAATAAAAAAAATTAAATAAGCCTAGAATGTTCGCACTAGAGAAAATTAGAAGTGGACACAGCAACATTGACATTGATTTTTTTATCCAATTCTAAAAGGGGCAGCTCTTGACCTTTAATAGAGGTGGTTTTAAAAGCAACGGGACTATGTGTCTTCACATATTGAGTAATGAACTCATGAAATGTATTCACCTAAGGGATGTGAGGTAAGTACACGCTTAGAAAGCAATCATGGGTCTCTAAGACACATTAGATGTTTTGGGAGCTTTTTGATATTTCTTTTTTTTTTTTAAGATTTTATGTATTTATTAGTTAGAGAGAGAGAGGGAGCGAGCACAGGCAGACAGAGAGGCAGGCAGAGGCAGAGGGAGGAGCAGGCTCCCTGCCGAGCAAGGAGCCCGATGTGGGACTCGATCCCAGGACGCCGGGATCATGACCTGAGCCGAAGGCAGCCGCTTAACCAACTGAGCCACCCAGGCGTCCCTTGGGAGCTTTTTGAATCTTGGTGCTTGACATCACAAAGAACAACAAACTTTCACAACAGGGTCACAATGTGAGAGGTAAGAATTTTAAAATTAATTCAGCAAACCTTTGCTGAGCTCCTATTTTGTGTCAGGCACTGTCCCAGGTGCTCTGTGTCAGAAAGGCAAAAGACACAGCCCTGTCCTCCAGAAGCTCATTACCTGGAGTTCTTCTGTAACTTTGTAAATGTTCCACTGTTCAGGAATTCAATGCTGGTGTCATTATTTATGGAACCGAAATGAATGTCATCCTGACAGATATTATTTTTAATGATATCCTGATTAATAGTCACACTTGAGGCTATTTTAAAAATGGAAGCAGTCACCATGAAGTGTGATAGGAGTTACCCCAAAATAGACCATTTTATCCTCTGTGAATAATTTAGACCCTGGCACGCCAAATGCAGTGAAGAGCATGAGGCTGGTGGAAGAGCTGATTGGGAGCTTTCAAAAAGTAGGGCCTGCATCTCATCTCTGTGTTCCAGGACTTAACAGTCCTGTTACTTGGTATGCAGCAGGAGCTCAATAGATGCTGAGTTGACAGTATAGAGGACTTTATACTCTAATTTTATATGAGTTGAGGCCAGAAGGAGCTTATGGACTTGTCTTTCATGGATGGAAATGGATTTGACTAATGTCAGAAGGATCTAGAATGGGATATAAAAAAAACTGAGTAGAGATGTAAAAAACCAAAAACAACAACAACAACAAAATCATTGGCACAGGACTGACTTGTAACTGCACCTGTGGGATGGTTTTGGTGACTGGACGCACTCAGTCCTGCCCCAGCTCTTCCCTTCATGGTGACCACTCTGCTACTACGGATGCATATCTTGCATCCTGTACAACAAAGAAGAAGGCCTAACACCGGTGAATCTATTCGAGTTCTGAAAGAAATATTCCACACATAAGAATATCGTTCTGGGGCACGTGGGTGGCTCAGTTTGTTAAGCAACTGCCTTCGGCTCAGGTCATGATCCGCCACACGGGATCTAGTCCCACATCGGGCTCCCGGCTCCATGGGGAGTTTGCTTCTCCCTCTGACC
>RCUC01148229.1:0-22736 GCA_003697995.1 Taxidea taxus jeffersonii
GGCCCATCATGAGGCTGATCCCAGGATCCTGAGATCATGACTTGAGCTGAAACCAAGAGTTGATGCTTAACAGACTGAACCACCCAGCGGTCTGGCAGCTATTTTGCAACTATGGTTTAAAAAGGATCTTTTTGAAAATGTGATATTTGAGCAAAGAGTGAAATGAGGAAAAGGAGATGACCTTGGAAAGGAAATTTCCATCAAAGGGAGCATCTCAACTTGAACTCAGGTTCTAAAATCTGAAATTATATAAGGCTCCAGAGGAATTTCATTTAGGTTTATTATAGATATCATAATCCAGAGGATTAAACATGACTTTGAGCATGTTCCAAAATCACAGAATCTGAGGAATACTATCACATAGCCATTAGTTGAAGAATATGTGTATAAAAGGCTGAGGATCATGAAGTAAATTATTAACTCTAGATCATGAAGTAAATTATTAACTCTAGATATAATGATGAAAATATACAAACATTTAATAACTTAGATAAGTTCCCTAAATTTTTCATTGGTCAGTTACCAGAAAAGTTTACCTTTAAATAAAAATGGGGAAAAAAAAAAAAAACCCTGGTAAATTCTATTTGCCATATTTTGAAAGGGCTCAAGATCCCTTACCTCTTCCCCACTGAATAATAATAATAATAAGGGAAATTTCTCCTCATCTAGAGGAATAGACAGACACATAAAGTGATATGTGCTAAATGTAATGATACCAAATATACAGGTAATTGGGAAAGTACATAGAAGGGGTTCCTAACCTACTCCAAGGAGGATTCCATGAAAACATCAGTGAGAAACTATTAATTTGATCAGTGTGAGGTTGCTGCAGTTTTTATTTTTATTATATTTTTTTGTTGTTGCTGAGTTTTTAGACAAAATATAAGGACCGTAGGATCTAGGCTAAAGAATGGAGAAATGACTGGAGAAATGACACTGAAGGGAGAAGTTCTTTGATTAGCTCTCAGGACTTGGGGAAGGGAAAAATCAATAACTACCCCCAGAATTTGAATATGGCGGCTATTAATTTAGACAGTCCCTACTTGACCAGAAAAGCTTTGAGAAGAGAAGGTGGGAAATGAGTTGGGCATACCTGTTCCATTATTGTTAGATTTAATTATCCAACATAAGCAGATCAGCAATGGAGGCAGGGGAGGAGTTAATGAACATGCCCAGCCTCTTCTGACTTGCTATTTAACTACATCATTTTGTACACTAACAGATTTTAAAGCTGTTACTTTCTCAGATTTCCTCTCTCTTGATATCTACCCAGTGATATTAATAATGATTTCACATGAGACTAAGAAATAACAGAAATAAATTATACCTTTTTTGTCAGAAAGAATGTCAGCAACAGTTGAATACAGAAACTGGGATATCAGGGAGAAGACACAAATTCGGAAGTTAGCATGTTAGTCAGGAGTGAAATCATATAGGTGGATGAAATAACACACAGTTTAAAGAGTAATAAAAGCAATTGAGAGAAAGAGATGAAGAAAGAAGACTAAGAAGTAACAATGACAGAATAAAGAAAATCATGCATTTAATAATCCAATCACTTAATATAATTCTTCTCTTCTTAGTATATCCATAATGTGAGAATTACATTCAGGCTGTGTGTTATTCGTTGATTTTTTGGAAACAAATCGCTATGTTGTCATTTCAAATAAAACCCAAATGTTCTAAATGCTTATATTTTCTGTTTCTAGTGATACTGAATACTTTGAATATTACTTTAATGCATTTTAATTACAAATTATTTTAAAAATCACATAAATATTTACATAAAAACCTTATCCTTACTTGTGTTTATAAGGACACTTTGGTTACAAGAGACCAAAAAATCAATAAGTAGTAGAATATATTGACTTAGAAACATAAAAAATTTAGGGATTGTTTAGGCATGGCCAGATCCAGGAATACAAATAATGTAGTAGTGCAACCAAATATTGTAAAATATGCCTCTGTTTTGTGCCCTCTCTATGCTCAATTTTACTCTATGATGGTTTCATGCTCAAGTAGTTTGTGTCCTTGACATCACCAGACATAGTTTGCGTTATACTTACACTTAGCAATGCCAGAGGAAAGTGCATAGCATCCCTTTCCCAAGATTTTTATCAATACTTAAAAAGGAAATTGGACCTTTTTCTTTCACATGTACAATGATATTGAGGAATTGAAGCCAGGTGATTATAGATTCCACCCAGAGAAAGAAGTAGCTGTCCTACTTAAAGGAAAAAAAGCAAAGAATGCCAGCAAGATAAGAATAACAGATATTCATTACACTACTCCAGTGTATATTAGCTAAAAGGCTCAAACTTCAGTATTTGAAAGATTCTGTGACTCATCAAAGTATGTTTTTTATTCATATAACAAAGTATGGTGTCCTTTCCTTCCTACTATTGCTTAGAGTAGTTCATAGTCTAAATCAGAATAATTAACTACTACTGTATATTTCATCACCAGAACTCAAGAGTTCTAATGAAGAATTGGAATTGCTCTGTTTTGAATTTGTCAACTATTTGTTTAACCTGTGCTGTCAGAAGTAGTATACATCCATCTTGGGTAATTATGTGTGCCTTTTTCTTTTGCTAGATACCCGGGAATGTCACCAGGGACTATCGTTTCTCCATAAATGGCTAATTTTTCTTAAATTATATATTTAGATTGAAAGATGTGGAAATGGCATAAAATATAAGGAAATCCACCCAGGAAGGGAAGCCAAAAACAACACACCTGAAAAAGTAGAGAACATAACCATTATGCCAGTGGAATATCAACTTAAAATATAAATAATCACAATCTCGATTGACTATTTCTAGAGCATTTTTTTACATAAGCATATAAAAGCAATGCTATACCTCATTCCCTTTGTTCTGAAGCTCACTATGGTTTAAGAAAAGATTTACATATTTCACCTAAAAAGTAATTTTATTTCTGCATTCATTCATCGTACAACAGGTATTTGACGAGCACCAATAATGTAAAGCAGTCTTGCTTTTGCAGGTAGACAAAGTTTCTACCACCCTGTACATATTAAACAGTTTTAAAAATAGTTGTTGGCATATAGGATATGAAGAAAAGAGAAGTTAATTATGGCTCCTAGCCCTTTTATCTAACACAATAAGAGAATTATGATGCCATTCACTGAGATGGGAAGAAAAAGCAGACTGGGGTGATATGTGGGGAAAAAGTTCTACTTTGTGGCTTTTTTTAAAATTCAGGTATAACTAACATACACTGTTATATTGGTTTCAGGTGCACAATATAATAATTTTATCATTCTGTGTATTATTTAGTTGTCATCATAATCAAGAAAGTAGTTAAGTCTGGAGATATACATTTGAAAGTCAAAAATAGATAGATGGTATCTAAAGTCATGAGACTGGATAAAGTTTTGTAGGGAGTGTGTGAAATTACAGAAGGAAGGGCCAAGGGTGAGCTCTGAGGCACCTGATAATTTAGACATGTGGGGAGAAGTCAGTTGCAAAGATCATGGAAAAAGTAGCTAATGAAGTAGGAATGCAACTTAGGGGCCAATTAGAGAAAGAAGTTTAAGGTGCTTGAAAGGAAATTAATAGTTACTGAGAAGTTAAGATAAGGATGGATGACTTGGTAATTTGGTGATTATTAGTGCAGTTATTAAGATAAAATAGTGAAATATGAGGAAATAGACCAAGAAAATTGAGAATTCCAAGAGTGTTACTATAGAGAAGTACAATAATAGGGTTGTAACTAAAGAATGCGGGTTCCAAGAAAGCTTTCTAGAATATGGCTATATTCTGATAGAAATAATCCAGGAAAGAGTGAAAATTTGATTATGTAGTAGAAACAAAATGGTTGTTTTAGGAAACAAAGCTCTGAGGAGTTCAGTGACAAGATCTAGCAAGGCTGTGGAGGGATTTATCTTCAATATCAGCAGTGATGTTTTATACACAGGAACAGGAAAAGGAAGACCTAATATGTAAGCATAGATGCAAGTGGTTTTGTGGATTTCCTTTTTTTTTTATCAGTGGTATTATAAGGAAGGTCATTACTGAGATTGAAGTCTGGACAAAGTTGTCGGCAATTTGAAGAGGCAAGAGAAGGTGTGAAGTAGTTCAGGAAACTGAAATGTTCTTGCTAGGGCCTAGGAAAGGCTATACCCTCTAAAAAAGTCCTGAGAAGATGAGTGTTGATATGTTAAACAACACTTAAAAGGCATAACCCTGATCCTACCTAATGAACAACTAAAGTATATTTGTGGTGCATTCTATATGCCAGATTGAGATGCAGGTTCTTGATCAATAATGATTTTGGAATAGGGATACCTGAGTGGCTTAGGTGGTTAAGTGTCTGGTTCTTGATTTCTCCTCAGGTCATGATCTTGTTGTGGTGAGAATGAGCCTGTATAAAGCTCTGAGCATAGCAGGGAGTCTGCTTGAGATTTTCTCTCTCCCTCTCCTTCTGCATGCCCACTACCCCTAAAAAAAAAAAGACTCTGGAATAGAAAGTTTTGCAAGTTATACCAAATACTTGGATAGTGAAAGTACAGATAACAAGATATTTCTGTATTTTCACTAGAGCAGTGTTTGTAATAATGCACTATTGGAAAGAGAATAATGTTATCAGTAAGTATATAGATTTTTTTCATGTAGCAAAGTGATATGCTAGAAGAACTAGCACTATACAGATCAGAAGACATTTGATTTTATTAACAATTTTTTAAAAATGCAAATAGCAACACTAAGATAGCATTTAATTCCTAGAAATTGGTTTAAAAATGCCACAATATCAAGTTTGGCCAGGGTTTGGGAAAACTTCATATTTACTGGTAGGAGAAATGTAAATAGGCACAATCATTTTGGGGACCACTTTGGCAATATCAAGTAACTTAAAAGGGTCTAAATCCTACAATACAGAAATCTCACTTGTAGGAATGTAGCTTAAAATAACTCTTGCCAGCTTACCTAGATGTACACAGCTTTGTAAGAAAAAAATTCATATGTATATTAGCAGCAAAACAGATAAACTGTGATATTGTTATAAGAGTGTTCTGGAGAAGGGCCCCTGGGTGGCTCAGTGGGTTAAAGCCTCTGCCTTCGGCTCAGGTTATGATCTCAGGGTCCTGGGATCGAGCCCCGCATTGGGCTTTCTGCTCAGTGGGGCGCCTGCTTCCCCCTCTTTCTCTGCCTGCTTCTTTGGGGCCTACTTGTGATCTGTCTGTCAAATAAATAGATAAAATCTTTTAAAAAAATAGTGTTCTGGAGAGATTAAAATGAATAAACAAACTATATGAATGGATAGAGAGTATAACAGGAAGGAATATAAAAATTTAAGTGCAAAAGGAAGACTTGTTGGGATGCCTGGGTGGCTCAGTTGGTTAAGCAGCTGCCTTTGGCTCAGGTCATGATCCCAGCGTCCTGGGATCGAGTCCCACATCAGGCTCCTTGCTTGGCAGGGAGCCTGATTCTCCCTCTGCCTCTGCCTGCCACTCTGTCTGCCTGTGCTCGTTCTCTCTCTCTCTAACAAATAAATAAATAAAATCTTTAAAAAAAAAAAAAAGGAAGACTTTTTTGCAGATTTGATAGTGGAAGATGGTGGTGCTTTCAACCTTTTTTTTCCCCCAATGAATTAAAAGGTGAGCTCAGAATTTGAGATATGGTGAAGGAAGGAATGGCAATTTGGAGGTCTGAGGAAAGAGAAAGGTATAAATTACTCTTCAGAAGAGGAAATAACGAATATTCATTAGATAAATTTAATATTAACAATCAGAGTTACAATTACTACATGCTTTCAATCACAACACCAATAATCATTTCAGTATTAGTGCTGAAAGATATTATATGCACAAGTTTATACTGGTAGAAACTTCTCAAAGTCAGTAGAGTTGATTTGTCAAAATAAAATGTGGGCATTAAAAATGTATCAAAAACATTAAACTCCTAAATCACTATAGCCATATTTGCTTAGTTTGCTCATTAACTACATGTGGCCGGTAGCTACCTTTTCATCAGCGCAGATACAAAATTTCTATCATCACAGAATTCTATTGAAGGGACTTGGTCTAGATCAGGGACTGGCAAACTTTTTCTGTTTGCCAGAAAAATGATTATCTATCTATAATTAGACAGATTATTATACCTGGTAAAAATGGACCAGAGAGTAAATACTTTAGTCTTTCTGGCCAGTCTCTGTTGCAACTACACAGCTCTACTGTTACAGTAGGAAAGCAGCTATAGACATTTCATAAATGAATGGGGATGACTGTGCTTCAATAAACTTGATTTACAAAAACAGGCAGCAGGTTAGATTTGGCATGAGGGATGTAGTTTGCTTGCTTCTCTGGTCTAGATCACTTTTATATAAATAAGATTCATTTACCCAAAGGTACATGTTACTGAGAAATATCTGGCATATGTAGCAAATGAAGGAAAAGAGATATTTCAAGAGAAAAATTAGTAAGATACGGATGTAACAATAAATCATATTGACATGAAGGAAACTGTTTTGCACATAACTAGAACACTCTAAATCAACGTACAGATGCAATAGTTGATGCTTTCTTTGTTTACTTCTTTTAAGTTTTCCCTCTCAAGTATATATATATATATATATGTATATATATATATTAGTTTCCTGTAAGAAAGTAACATAGTACATGTTAAAATCTACATCTCTCTATTTCAATGTTGGCTTATTATTGTCAAATTTAAACAAAACAGCATCTGCTTAACTCTAAAAGACAGGAGTTTACAAATAAAATGTTACTGGAAGTGGAGGGCTTTTTAGCCACTATTCTAATGGAATTGTCATTCTGCCAGAATGTTTCACTGGTGTCTGTTAAAACCCCACTACACAGAATACTGGGTCCCTCCAAAGCTCTATAATTTTCAGGGCTTTGCAGTGGTTTTGTGGTGTATATTTACAGGGTGAGAATTTCTCCCTGGATTTAAGCTGTTTTCTGTCATCTTTCTGCCTCTCTAAAAATGGAAGCAAACTCTATTTTAAGGATCAACTAAAAAAATGTAAAATTTTAATTTACTTGATTATTTAAGACAGTGAAATGAATGATAATATAATTCCATAGTTTCATATTTTTTAGTTTTATATATTCTTTCTCTCTTGCTCATTCTACTAGTTCTCATATGGAACAATATATTATATACACAGAGTATTTTTTGTTAATTATTTTGTTTAATTTGTAAACAATTAAGAAAAATTTCAATGCCAAATTTATTTCTTTTACTAACATTTGTGAGTTAAATTCTGATCTGTGGACTTTCATAATTTTTCATAATTAAAGTCATATTGTTAGGTGGTAATTACAGGTAGATAAATATTTTTAGGCTATATATAATTGTTTAATGGCTAGAGTGGAAAGATTATAGAAAAAGAAAAATATGATCTGAAACATTCAATTTCTGAAACATAATTTCTCAATGTTCTAATTGTTATATTAATGCAGATACCATTGATACTTTGTGCAGTGAACTTGTGAAAATATGTAATCTATTCTAACTGAAGAAATTTAAAGATGCAATTTTTGTTAAAGATTTAATTTTTTTAAAGATTTTATAAACACGTAATTTTTGTGACAAGAATAATATTGGTAAACAAAATAAGGAATTTTCTAATTTTCACAGAAGTTACCTTTTATTAATTTATTTTTATTATTTTGATAAAAGATAGTCAAAATTAATAACATAGTATATCAGACTTGGGGTATACACAACTTTTTTACAAGATTTAAGGACTTTTTTGAGAGTAGTACACAACACTGATGAAAGGCAAAACTCCCTGATACTTATATTTCCAAACAAGAGAAGGCTGCCACACAGGAGGTTGGACCTGGAATCATTGTAAGCAGCATGCTGGAGTTCTAGATGGCAGCTTATGTGTGGTGAGTGGGATGGAGTTAGCTCCATGTTTTGTGAGCTCTTTGTGGATTATCTAATATGAATAATTTCACAAGTTCTAGGGAATAGGATCTGTACACAGCTACCTGGTATCCAAGTCCTGTAAATTAGGGTGGATGCATAGTGGACTGAAATTATGACAGCCTAATAATTGAAGAGCTAGCGATGTAGACATAATCAGTTGCTCAAGAAGAGGAACTGACCCAGTCCCTAGCCAAGTTCTCAAAAACAAAACAAAACAGTATTTCAGTTGACTCTTTGATGACTTGCCATTAGTTCTGAGAGTAATTACTGGATTGTTTGAGGGGCCCAAATAGTAAAAGAGATTCCAGAAAGTAGGGTATAAGTTGCCCTTATCTTTCTAGAAAATATTTTATTATGAGAGTAAAAAGGAAGATAATAAGTAGAAGCATAAGGAATCCTTGTAGTTCAGCCCATAACCAAGTTCCCCATTTATATGGCATTAGTCAAGAAAACCAGATCTGAAATGTTTGAGGTTTCTAACAATGTCTTGATGGCATTATTAAATGTGTAGAAAGTCTGAGTTATATTCTCATGGCGACAATATCTTGGTGTATTCCTTGAGGCAGAGTCAGGTCCAGTTGTTAGATTTTTGAAGAGTATGAACTGATAGTTCAGTCAAGTCTATGTAAAATTTGGGTGTAGCCAAGAGGAAAGGGACAGTTGTGGTGGTCATGGTCAGAGATGCAGTGCCAGAAGCTGTGGTGTGAAAAGCTGAGGTGGGGAGAGAAAGAGGACTCTGGGAAGTGAGAGGTCATCTTGGATCAAGGCCTGGCCCCATACGAGACAGTTTGCTCCTGAGGAGAGCAGTAATCTCCATTAATTTTTAGAATAGCACAGATAGCAGTTACCGCTGTAAGATTTTCTTTCAGAGATGGGAGCGTAGGGTAGTATGTTTTGATAGAGTGCAGCTTTCGTGCTAAAGAAACAGTGAGCTAAGGAAATATAATACAATCCCTAACACCAAAGGAAGAAAAACAAATGCCCGATGTCCAAAATTTCAGAAGGAGAAGCAGGACCTTCAGGAGAAGGTCTTAGGAGAAGCAGCCTTTGAGCATTGTTAAGGCAGTGGTCTCCGTGTCCAGGGTAAATTTTGCTCCTGTAGTGAGCTCCTGTATCAGGGGTGGGGGGTATCATCTAGACTGTAGAATTAGGGTATCCTTCCCAAGTGGATGCCCACTTGAGTGATTTGGGTCATGCTTTTGTGGCTCTGTTGTATATCGGGCTGACCTATATATACACACACATATACAGATAATGTTTGTTTTGTTTTCTTTTGTTCTAATATGTTCCCCCAGCTACCAGGTCTCTTTAATTCTGGGGGGGGGGGCGCGGCACACTGGTTATACTTGAAGAGGGGCGGTGGCTTTTCACTTTGATCGTATTGATACATTTTTTCCCCTAGAATTTTCAAGTCAATACTGTCAGGGTTAGGGAACTGTTCCCTGACAACTGCTGTGTGTTTTATTGCCTCCAGACCTGGCATAAGTTGGGTTTGAATTGGTCCCTTTGCTGTGCCATGAGGGTACGATAGGTATTTTCCCCTATAACCTCAAGGATTAGGCTTTTGTTGAAACAAACCAATAAGTAGCAGTGTGGTGCAGTGGAAGAGCACCGGGCCCACAACCCAGAGATGCTCAGATTGAAACCACCCTAAAACACAGCTCTGAATTGCCTTCTGACAGGACTCTGCCTTTCCCTCCAGGCTGGCCAGTCTTTTCCTAACAATCTCCCTTTTTCCTTCCCCGTTTTGGGATTCTAGCTACTATTTTCACTTCTTACTTTTCATCTTCCAATAACTCTTAGCATGACTCTTTGGGTGGCTACAGGGAAACGGGGCAGGGAGTCTCCAGGTCTTGACTCATAATCAACCATCTCCTTCTAAGACTTCCCAGTCCATGGATCCAGGTCTGCTTTTAGGAGAGCTATAGTAACCTTTCCTTGGGACTGCCAGCCCCCTTGCAGAAGTATTAGTCCCTTCACATGTTGATACAATGAGGCACATAACAAGGCTCAAGCATATTGACTGAGAAGTTAGACATTGAGTAACTAAGTCACTCGGCTGATGTTTTGGGAGGTGCAGGATAAGGTATTCATTCCCTTATCCTCTTAAAATTAGACATTAGACCAATGGTCTCCATGGATACAATCTATATTACTCTGTTTAGACAGTATAGTTTTCTGGTGACAGCAGCACAGTGTACAGAAGCAGACTAATGAGTCAGCCACATCTAACTAAGTAATACTGATAGAAATACAGAGATGCCATCTTAATTACAAAAAGGAAAAGAAGAAGAAGAAGAAGGATAATTTATTTTATTATTATAATCAGTATAGCATCTATTCCATATTAATATTTATATTAATATAATAATTGTTACATATAACTATTAATAATTGATTATGGTAGTAGATACATACTCTATAAGAAAACTATTACACTGTACAGTTTTTTTTTAAGTTTTTTAATTTAAATTCAATTTAGTTAACTTATAGTGTATTATTAGTTTCAGAGGTAGAATTTAGTGATTCATCAGTATATATATTCATATAACACCCAGTGCTTATCACATCAAATTCCCTCCTTAATGCCCATCACCCAGTCACCATCTCCCTACCACCTCCCCTCCAGCAGCCCTGTTTGTTTTCTATAGTTAAAAGTCTCATATGGTTTGCCTCTCTCTCTGTTTTCATCTTATTTTATTTTTCCTTTCTTTCCCTTATGTCATCTCTCTTGTTTCTCAAAATCCACATCTGGTACTTGTCCTTCTCTGACACTGTACAGTTTTAAGCTTTAAGTAAAAGCAGCATATTAATATCTGATGAATGAGACTTAAGGGTGAAAAAACTACCAGAGAAAATGAGAGATATTACATAATGATAAAAGGGCCAATCCATAGAGAAGCCATAGTAATCATAAATATGTATGCATCAAAAAAAAAGATGCAAAATATATGATGCAACTGATAGAACTGAGAGGAGAAACAGACGAATCAACAAATACAGTTTAAGAATTCAACACCCTTCCCTCAATAATCAATAGAACAACTAAACAGAAGATCAGCAGGGATACAGAAGAATTCAGCAATACCATTATTCGACAGCAGGTAACTGACTTCTGTATAATTCATCCAACAGCAGCAGAATACCCATTCTTTCCAAGCTCCAACAAAACATATACTGATACAGGCTATATCCTGGACCATAAGACACATATCAATAATTTAAAAGAACTAAAATCATACAGAGTGTTTTTTCTGACCACAACACATCAAGTGAAAAATCAATAGAAGTTCACGTCCACTAACATGGAAGTATCCACAAAATAGATAATCATTATAAGTGGATGGGAATCTTGATATTTTAACTACCCAAATCCCATAATTAATTTTATATAAGTATAGCATAAGAAAGTAGAAATAACAACCACAAACAACAAAAGCTTTGGCTTTCTGTTACTAGGTGTTCACCTCCAAAATGTATAGTGTCCCTGTCTAAATACGACAACAGTACAGCGAAAATCACAGACTTGGAGATGTCACTTGGGATTCTTAGAAGCCGCGTAATACTGAAAAAGTTACTTAATCTCCCTCACACTTAGGTTCTTCTAGCATAGAACTGAAGATCACTACATTCCAACTGTGCAAAATCGGTGAACTAGTATACATAAACTGACAGTATTTTGGTCTTATCGAGCAACAAAATAAGCATTGTTCCTTTCTCATTTTACAGCTATGGATTCTTGGAGACTAAAAGCACCATAGCAAGAAATAATATTTTCAGCTAAATATTACCTGGGAAAATATTTTGTAGATTTTATGTGCCGTTTCCAATTAAATTTATGATGTATTATATAAAAAATCCATATGGAAATATTGGCCAAAGTCATAAACTAAATACTTAGTTTCAAAATATTAAAATAAATAAGTTGAGGTGTTTTAGGTACTGTATTTATGTAAAATAAACTGTTAAGATTACATGAAATAGAATTTTAAAATTTGGGGAAACTGGAATAAAGTTATCAGACAGTTCTTATTAGTTCAATCCTCATATCTCTTTCTCCCATTCACCTCTTTAGAGATAATAATAAGAAAAAAAATTCTGAACCAAGTAAGATTTTACATTGGTAATGGCATTACTTATTTTAATTACTATAGAGACAGTCATGGAATAAAATTTAAATGCATTGCCTAAAGTTAAAAAAAAAATGAAAAATACTTTGGGAACAAAGTTTTCTAAATAGGTACAGTTAAAAAAAAAAAAGCTCCATAATGCAATTGCCAATTCAAATCATGTTAAACTAATGGATAGGATTTTATAAGACCAAGATAAAGAGAGCATTCTAGATCATATCAATATTATAAGCAAAGACAAATTTGGGAATGTATGTCTTGACAGATTAGAGATCATTGTTATAGGAGTAGTGAATGATATTCTGAAGATTTTGGTATTATTCAAATTTAATTTGCTATTATGAATAAAACCTCTGTCTCTCACTGTTTTCAGTGGGCTAGTACTATGTGCTTAATAATATCTATCTGAGATACTCGGAGTCCTACTTGAAGAGGTAAGAGTGTGACAACTGACAGAGGGGTTAAGAAGGATCTGTAAACATGTAAGTGGCAGTCATTAAAACTTTTAATAAATTGGTACATATATGTCAATGAAGCAATGGAGCAAATGTAAGCTTTAGTAATCTCTATCTATAGAAATTAGCAAGTCATTTTTAGTGTAGAATTCAAAGTACAGGTGTTTGGAAAATGATAATGTAGCTAACAAAGCCAAAGATAATTAACTAATATAGCCTGGAGACTTTATGAATAGATGCAAGAGACAACCAAAATATGCCCTTAAAATACAGAGTATAGAATATAGTGTCAGACACCAGTCCGGAGAGAAAGATTATATGGTTATCTAAATAGAATTGTAGGCAAATGGAGATTTTGATTGAGATAAGAGATTGAGAATAGTCTTTTAGGAAAAAGGATCCATGGGGGAGAAAGAAAAACAAAATAGGGAAGGAAAGGAGAATCATCAATTAAATATTAAGAGTGAGGGAAGTGATAACAGTGTGTATGGGGAGGAGTGACAAAGAAGAAAGCTCATCTATTAGATGTGGAAGAGGGGAAAGATAGGAGAGAAAAATAAGATATTGTAAGCTATTGCTATAAATGATGCTGGATTTGCTGCCACATCTTTTAAGTGTCCTAAACAAAGCATGGAATTGCTTTGTATTTCTTTCGGGTGACCAAATGGTGATTCTGGAATATACATCACTCTATGGCTAACCTATTTTTATCTCTTTTTGTTTAGAAATATAAAAGCAGAATATTTTAACCAGAAAATAATCTTAGAATGCAGAAAACATGGTATCAAGAAATGGTAAGATGTATTGATGAAAAGAATGTGTTAGAGATGAGGTGTCAACTGTGGGGCATTTATCAGAAACTCCTTCATATGAACTCTAAGAAATTTTGGATTCTGACATCACAGGGAAAGAAGAAAAAACAACAAGTATTTTGACTACTGCAAGACAAATGTAACTTGTTTTGCAAACTTGCTTATCACAACACTTATCTATGGACAGTTTTATGTTATGCTACATAACTTACATATCACATAAATTTTAATCAAAAGTTATTAGACAAAAAAACTTATTAGACAAAAGTTACTAGTTCTTTGGTTTTCACATGGTTTTCAACATAACAAGTGATAATTTCCCTGGGCAATTTCCAGGAGTCCCTTAGGAAAAGAAAAATGTGGAAGAGCAAAAGTATTTGTTTATATTGTACTCTTATCATTTAGGAGTAGGTTTCTAAGTTATGAGACAAAATAGAGAGGGGTTTCAACAATCTAAAATGTTTAGAAAGACATTTATGTTATATATATGTTAGTGATTAAAAAGTAGTAATTGATTTTATTTTAACAAAGCTAATAGATATAAGAAGTGTGTATGTATAAGTATACATATGCACACAAACTTCATTCGCTTAAAAACTAGTATTTAAGCCACTTATCTGAAAATCTGTCAGCATTTCTGAAGGCAGATGTATTTCACTATTATTAACCAGGTTTGGATCAATAAATATTTTAGGAATGGTATATGGAACAAGAAATATGTAATGGGAGATAAGGTTTTCCAACAGACTAAGAATCTTTTCAATTAAGCTATTTCTTTGTAAAATCGAAATGGAATGGCATTCATTTCCTGTAGTGAAAGTTTTGTTCCCCTAGAAGCTGCTAATCACTTTTTTCCTATTCCATGGCTCCTATTTAGTTTAGTTTATAGTTTGTTTGTTTTTTTCCTTACCAATACATTAATAATGAAGATATGGCTTGACTTCTGTGAGTAACAAGTGTGACTAAGAAGCAGGACTAAAAATTTAAATAATTATTTATATGTATATTTAAAGATTCTCTTCTGCCTGTTTTTTCTGGTTGTATTCAACTCACCATTCAGACGATTGTAAAATTAAGTACCTTGAATTGCAACAAAATGTGTTTAGTTTTAAGACCTTATAAATGAATTTTTCTAAATTAATACTGGTCATGTTGCATGGATTGCTTTAAGATGAAATGAAATTTATAAAATCTTAGAAAAATAAAATTTCTAATATATTTAGAAAAATAGGTAAAATGAAACATGCTCCTAAAAATTTGGATATGGGTAAGAGAAAGAATCATTTATATTTTGAGTACTACATAAAAATTACTCTATCTGTCAAATAAAAATAAATAAAATTTTAAAAAAATTACTTTTAAGACTTATTACATATAAAAAAAGAAATGTTTATAATTCTAATTCTCATAATTCTTTGGATAACTGAGAACAATTGATGGAACTACTGTTATTTGAGAAAGGAGAGAGAAAACCCATTCAGGGACAGAGAGAGACAGAGAGAGAGAGACTCTTCCAGGTTCCCTGCCTGGTACTAATTCCTACACAGGGCTCAATCCCATGACCCTGAGATCAGACCTGAGATGAAATCAGGAGTTGGATGCTCAACTGACTGAGACAGCCAGGCACCCCTTCTGTTGGAATATTCTATCTTTCCCTTTATTTTCTTCTCATTCTCTATTAATTTACTTCATCCTTGATTGCTTTTTCAATCCTCCCCATCAACCACACCTATTTTTTTAATTAAAGTCACTTAAACATGTAAGAATAACTCAGTTTATTAAAAACCCTAAAATGTTACTTTAATAAAATTTGCTAGTGAGTGAAATTCAGAACAAAGCAAATACCTGATTCTCCCAATAAACATTTATTGACTATCATCTATAGGCAAGACTGTGCTTAATGTTAGGGATAAAAGATAAACAAGAGACGTTTCCTAAAGTTCAGGTGTTTAAGTACATACAAGGAGTGTTTTTAAAAGAAGCCAATGATTCTGTTTTTGTTTAAAGAACTTACTCACCTCAAAAACAGGTAATTGGAGTAGGGGTAGACCTTTGACATAACATGGGCCAATTAGATTTTCTCTCCCAGAGTAGATAAGGATATACAGATTTGGGATTCTAAACCACAATCTTGGAGTGGCATTATATTTGCATCATGTACAAAAAGATTAATAAAGCATACAAAGAGAGAGAGAGAGAGAGAGAAAAGCAGAGATCAAAGTCATTATGAGAGCAGAGAGAAAAAAAAATGCATCATTTGCTATTTTCTTGTTCTCATGTGGCCCAGGTTTCAAGCTGTAATTTTCTGTGAGATTCCATACTAGTTTTATTTAACAGCAAAAAAGGGCCAGGGGAAGGGAGGTAGGGGAGAAAGGGAAGGATAAAGAGAAGGGTATAATAATAGCAAGAAAAAAAGTTTATATAACCATAGAGGTTTCCAAGGAGTATAAACAACCACAGCAACTGCAACTATTAACACTGAATAAGCACATAACTGCTAGCATTGTTTAAGTTTACATGTATTAAGTAATTTAATCAGGAAGATAAACACATGAAGGGATTAATACTATTATCTCTATTACATAGGTAAGGAACCCAAATACTAAAAGCTTAAGTAACTAGCCCAAGTTACTCTCTATATCATGGAGGAGGTAGGAACTAATCTTTGGCAAAATATGTAAAACAGCTTTTTGGGTTTGGGGATGCAAGTTTAAAAATGCAAGCTGGATTTAACTCACTTGTTCTGGTTAATAGGAGAAGAGAAATTTGGAGCTCCTGAGAAAGTCCAATGAGAAAGACAGAGTCAAGAAAGAGTAGTAAGAAGACGTTAAAAGCTACAGGAAAGCAAAAAGGACAAAGAAAGATATTCCTGGTGGAGGAGAGGTTTAAAGAGATTTTCAGTACAGGAGCTCCTCCCTTATCCAAAAGGAATATGTTCCAAGACCCCCAGTGGATGCCTGAAAGTGCAGATAGTACAGAACCCCATAAATCCTCTACATTTTTTCTCCTATATGTACATAATCTGATAAAGTTTAACTTATAAATTAGGCACAATAAGAAATTAACAATAACTAATAATAAAATAATATGATTGTAACCATATACCATAATAACAGTTACTTGACTCTGGTCTCTCTCTCAAAATATCCTATCCTTACTGTACTCACCCTTCTTGTGATGATGTGAAATGATGAATTGCCTACGTGATGAGATGAATGAAAGGAATGATGCAGGCACTGTGATGTAGTGTTAGGCCACTATGGACTCTCTGATGACATGTCAGAAGGAGAATCATCTGCTTTTGGACCATAGTTGATTGCAGGTAAGTGAACTACAGAAATTACAGAAAGTGAAACCATGGATAAGGGTTGACTGTTGTAATAGAAATTTCAAATAGAGATTATAAATTTCTTCTGCATGAAATATAGCCTCTCCCCTGGTACTTTAGTACTATCTAATAGACTTGTGAAGTTTTGTGTGAGAGAGATTGTGTATATATTTGTATATGTGTCCAGTGTAGGGGGGCAACTGAGAAGAGGTAGGTTTTCAAGTTTGCACTGATATGGTAATTTCTTACAAGAAATCCTTGGGGACTCTGGTGTTGGAAGTGAGGGGTTTGATGTAAGTTTTCCAGAATTTGAAGAAGTAAGATTCCTGAGACTATATAATATTAAGCCTCTTTTTTACATTTTAATTTCTCTGAATGAGTTCTGTTCTTTTACACTGAACAAGTCCAGTTCAATGGAGAATGTGAGCAGTCATTTAGAGTTGTAACAAAGTTCTGATTTTAACTAAATGCTCATTATTGCAGAGGATACATGAATTCAAATTAATGATTTAGTTATGGGTGATAAATTGCCTTACTAGGAAGACACATGGAATCTTACGAGAGTAAAGAGGAGACAGACACAAAGTCATCTTGCGATATCATAACCAGGAAATGGTTTTATGGGAAAGGTGTCCCATAACTGAGTCTGGACTGGTAATATTTAGATTAGCCAACTGACTCCAAAAGGTACAGAAACATGAGAGAACTTAAAATATTTAAGATATTAGTATGATTTGGTGTATATTTAACACCAGGTTTGTTGATAACTATCTGGAAATTAGGTTAGAAAGAATTTACATAGCTTACTGAGAAATATTCTGAAGACAAGAGGAAACACCTGAAGTATTTAAATCCCGAGAGGAAAATTTATGATCAGAAAATCCACTCTGGTGGCTGTACTCAGAATTGCTCATCATGGGCAATACTATGAGGCAAGGAGATGTGTTAGGGACTGTTACAGAAGAGAGGACACATTTTAGAATTATAGAGAAGGCAAAATTAAGACAACCTAATGAATACTGGTGACAGAATACGTGAATACAGGCATAACTAGCAAATGATGGAATGGAGTGAGAACATTGGATGAAACTTCTTGGTTTCTGGCTTGGGTAATGGGCCTCTTGGTTTTGGAAAATAGGGTGAGTTTGTTGAAGAGGGTGGAGAATTCCATTTAATAATACTCAAAAGAGTCAATCAGAAAAACAGAGAATGATTCTGATGATCAGCAAAACTAAAAACAAATATTGCTGAACACTAAGCATATGAACAGTAGTTAAAACCATAAAAAAAGAATCAGATTTGTCAAAGTACATAGTTTGAGAAGAAAATAAGGATTGCCAGAAGACTAATGTTTTGTGAGGAAGAGGAAAAAAAATGAAAAGAATTAGAACCAAAATACCAAGAGAAGGCATGACAGATTTTTAACACAGAAGCCAAAGAAGAAATGCTACAAAGATTAAGGTAAAAGTTGGCAAGTGTCAAATTTAACATTTAATGACTGAGTTGAGAAATGGCTTCTAGAGCTTGCCATATGCTTGGCTTGAGGCAAATCTCTGAGGATAGAACGGTAGATCAGAAGCACAGTCCTCGTATTTGTAGATCTTACTGTCCACTGGAAGAGATAAATAATAAAAGATAAATAATTAATAAGAGATAAATTTTAAAAACCTTTTTAAAGAGATTAAAAAAAAAGAGTGAATCAACAGGTAAATGAAGATTATACTTAAGGAGATAAGGGTTGGTCTCTTTGGGATAATATTTTAGGTTAGAAACAAAAGCCGAGAAGGAGATAACCAATGGGAAAAACATGCCAGGAAGAGTAAAAGGTATGGTCAAAAAACTTCAGATAAGAAAGAGGTCGGTATGTTTTCATAAACAAGAAAAAGGATCTACAAAAGTTGTAGAGATGAGGTTGGAGGAGAAAGCAGGGCCAAGTCATGTTCATTTTAAGACTGAAGAGAGCCGATCTTGTGACATTTCACTAAAAACTAAGAAAAGGTACATGGTTTAAGGCATAAGCCTGTTACAAGTCAAAGATTCTGGAAGAAATTAAGGAAAACGGATACATTCTAATAAAAATATTGGGAATGAAATGATTAATTATTTACACTTAGGGGCATGTATAATCCTGATGTCTATTTCAACACTTTCTCCTACTCTTTCCCCTGTGAAATCCTTCTTCAAAGAAGGTGATTCTTGTATGACCTGCATAGGAAACTGCCTACCTGCTAAATGATAGGTGAATGGCCTTAGGTAAAGCAACTGAAGGGCTTCCCAGAAATTTTTCAAACGGGGCCTGTACACAAGTCTATTAAGAATAGCACATCTGGGGGCACCTGGGTGGCTCAGTGGGTTAAGCCTCTGCCTTCGGCTCAGGTCATGATCCCAGGGTTCTGGGATCAAGCCCCGCATCAGGCTCTCTGCTCGGCGGGGAGCCTGCTTCCTCCTCTCTCTCTCTCTGCCTGCCTCTCTGCCTACCTGTGATCTCTGTCTGTCAAATAAATAAATAAAATCTTTAAAAAAAAAAAAAAAAGAATACCACATCTGGGGCACCTGGGTGGCTCAGTGGGTTAAGGCCTCTGCCTTTGGCTTTGGTCATGATCTCAGGGTCTTGGGATCGAGCCCTGCATCGGGCTTTTTTGATTTCAGTTTTGGTCTCTTGGAACTGTATTATACTGATTCATATGATGGCCAAATTTTTCTAGCATGCTTTGGAAATAAAACTGAAAAACTTAGTTGGCAACAACTGCATACTGCTTGGAATGATCAAGTAGGATGAGGATAATACCATTTTAGTTGCATAATTTGCCTTGGAGAGCACTGTTGCTATTATAGCAGGAATGGAAAGAGTAACAGAGTACATGGTCAACTTTAACATTTAGAGTCAGACTAGACAGCAGAGATGAGGATAGAACCAATCAGAGATGAACCTTACCTTCCCCCTAAGAATTGGAAAAAGTTCCCCTCACAGCTATGCATCTTGGAAGGAGAAGGGAAGAAGAGAAACAATCCCTCAGTGACAAGAACCTTACATTGACTGACAGCTTAACTAGGAATGACTAAGATAATCTTATTGACAAGTTTATGGTTCTCCATTAACTAAAAAGTAGGTGGTTTGTGAGAAAGATTACAATAATTAGAGAAAAATATTTAAAATTGACATCTGTTTTGTCCTCTTGAGTACAAATGCATGACCCTTCCTCACTAGCAATAAAAGAAAAACAGATAGCTTTATTAAAGAATCACCAATGAGATGCTCAAATTCATATATATTTAATAATGTCCAGCTGTTAGCCACATGCCCCAGCACTATTGTCTGCCTGCTGGAAGAAATTTCTTATTATTTTTAATTAAAAATATTATCTTTTCATCCATACTTCTGAAATAAACATGCCATCACATGACAACTTGTTTTATCAAAAGTTTATAACATTCATAAATGGATATGCTTTGATCCAAAAAGTCCCCTATCTCTAGTAAACCTCACATTCGTTTTTATTATGTACTCTTGTGACACAGTTTTTTATTCATGTCATGAGATCAAAATGTGAGCATCATTCAGCTTCAGTGTCAATGCTGTAAGAGAAGCAAAGTGCAGGACTTGACAAGTTTATAAAAACTGTAAGAGGAATTAATACTATCAGGGGATCATTACAGCTTCTATGATTGTGCAAAGACTATAAATATAAAGTTCCCATGTCTAATAGTTTGGGATTATCTCAGTTTCTTTCTTTTTTTTTCTCCTAAAAATATGCTTAAAAAGATGACCATTTCTAGTATTAGTTATATTCCCTTTGTATATCTTCTCCTGAGGAAGCATTCTTTCTTTGATGCAAATTTTCTGTATTTGGAGATAAACTTTAATCATCGATTATTCTTTTTTTTTTTTTTTTAAGATTAATTTGACAGACAGAGATCACAAGTAGTCCAAGAGGCAGGCAGAGAGAGAGGAGGAAGCAGGCTCCCCGCTGAGCAGAGAGCCCAATGCAGGGCTTGATCCCAGGACCCTGGGATCATGACCTGAGCCAAAGACAGAGACTTTAACCCACTGAGCCACCCAGGCACCCCTCATCGATTATTCTTTAGGAAAAATAAAATCTGTCATCTAATGGAAGCATTTCATGGGCATCAGTTTTCTGAGCTAATTTTCATGTTCTGACAGTGTAGTTTTTTAAGACTCATGTTTGTGTACATTTGAGATTTGTACCATTAAGCATTTCTTGGTACTTCTAGAAGACTTTTAACGTTTATATGCTCTGGAGAACAGAAGTGGAATAAAATATATCAATAAAAATATGTAAAGCAGAAAATGGCATGCTAAGAGGGAAATAATGGCAATCTACCTTTCCCGTCTAAGTAAACATTAAATAATGCTGTAAGGGAGAACCCTGGACATCACACAAGCATAACAACTCACTGGCATGTTTTGTTATGGAGCAGCCTGAAAATTCTTTTCTGCTACATTATATTCAAAATATAAAATCACTGCAGTAATGCAGTGTTAAATTTGAACTCACAGTTTAACATGTGCCTTAAGATAACTCAAGATAAAAAACAACTTGCAAATTGTGTGCTAATAACTACAGCTTTCTTGTTATATTTGCTATGTTAATGAATTATGTCATTATGCCACCAATATGCGGGGAAGCAACTTAGCCAGCTAAATATTCATCACATTTACAAAAGAAAATTCCAAAGACAGGCAACACTCATCTTTATTTATTCTTCTTTATTTACCTATTGATAAACAGTATAAACCTAACCACCATTTTCAGGCGAAGTTGCCCAAAAGATGAAAAAATAATGTCCTTTTAAATACTAAAATTTTTGAGGACTGCAACCTTGTCTAAAATCTATATTGCAGTACTGAAAGTCCTCATTTGGAATAATTATGATTTTTACTGAAATATAGCATTTTACTAATTTCTGAAGGCACCATAACCATTTTTTTGGAACATTAAGAGTCACCTGAGACTTTCAAATTCTTAACTCTTTTTTAATAGTTAACAGCAACAACAACAACGTTATAAAGTCTCCCCCTTCTCAGGAAATGAATTTCTGGGACCACAAATTAAGTTAATATTGTAAGTAAAAATTAAACTGAAAATACATTCTCTGTAAATCTATCTTCCTTTATGATTATTGTTCATATGTGGATAAGAATGTTCCCAAAGATCAGAGAGTAATGGCCTGAGTATAATTCACGGGAGCAACGCCATGATTTGCAAAGAGTTTAATTAGCCAATGCACAGTTCTAATATTTAGGGCTCTTTGCTGAGTATGTTCTCCATATGAAATACATTACAAATTGAGCTGCTGTCAGTCCTCCTTCCGGATTGGCTGGGACCACTAATGCAGTCCATCAACTCACCAGCAGACCATTACCTTCTCAGCAGCGTTCCCTGTGGACTTGCATTGCTCACTTTGAACATATTGCTTTAATAAGAGAATTATTTCTGAAAGCTTGAGTTATCTCAGGCCTCGGAAGAAGTGCTTTGGAACCTGACAAAGTGCTTTCTATAGTAAATGGTTTTGGAGATCACAGAGTAAAATGTATATTTGGCCTCATTTGCATAAAAACATCCAGCACAGCTTTTCACAAATTAACACAAATTTGATAGAATATTGAATGATCTCTGACTAAATTCTTCCATTTCTAGGATTCCAGATGTTTTTTATGTTGGCTGATTTACTTTTTGATTAGTTGTTAGAACTTAAGACATCTGTTGCCATTGTGTGGTGCAGAGTATGTTAATGGTATTACTAAATGCCATGTGTCTATCAGTGTCTAATCATGTGTCTAATGCTAAAGCAACTCCCTGGGTAGGCTTTTCCACACAGATGTGGAACACGAGGCTGTGAGCATAAAATTCTGCAAAAACAGCATTTATGAAAAGCAAGTGAATGTTTGAATTTAGGTAGAAAACAAAGTACTAAGACGGGACAGAAAATAATTCAGAAAGTTTCATGATTCTATTCGATCCCTTATTAGAGCAGCTATAATTATACGTGTTTTCTGTAACTGCACTGTATTTTTAAGAAATTTAATTTCACTGTTATTGATTATACTAGATCCTTTCGTTTTCTCC